>OY757020.1:22662830-22690834 GCA_963580285.1 Lucinisca nassula | reverse complement strand
CAAGCATCAGTTACGCCAGCATCACAAAAAACGTCCTGGTTGTGGGTTGTGGTCATTTTGTGGTTTTTGTTCCCCTACCCTTGCTCTACTTATCGATCACCTGTTCACTTATGCGTAAACGTAGGTTATGTTCGAAACAATAAGTTAATAACACAATTATCGGCCTACAAATAGACACCAACTGATTAGAAATATATTTTGCTTCCTTCTTAAAAATGTGAAATATACCCAGTGGTTCAAAACTTTTTTTGAACTGTATAGTATTGAAATGAGAGCCAAAAATGTGTTTCAGAAAAAAGTCGGAAAAGGGGAGATAATTCAGCCAAAATTAACAATATAGTTACGCCCTTGGTCAGAATGTAGGTCTTGTGGTGGTGATTATGTGTATGAAGTTTCATGAGGCTAGGTATAATAATTTTTAAGTTATAGCCAAGGTTAAGTTGTTGTTGTTTTTCAAATGTGACACAGGAGTGATGACAATAGCTGGAAAGTGTTTCTTCGAAAAAAAACAGACAAGCTAAAAATCACAATAGTTTTAAGGTCGGCAGCTTTTTGGAAGGGTTGGTCGGTTCACCTGTAACTCAGTGGGGGTTGGGGTTTCTGACCTAACCACTACATCACACAGACTTCTGTCATTTAGAGTTGTCAAGCATTTGTAACATGTATTGTACCTACCTTCAGTAGTCCCGCATTTTGTAGGCCGGCTTTCAACTGAAATAAATGAACTCATCTGTTAAGAAGTGACCCAACTTAGCCAAATCCAAGAATCAATAGAACAATCCAATGATGATTATGATTAATTTTTAAAGTTTATTACATTTTCAGTAGTGAATTACTGATATTTCCCAGTGAATTGTATTTGATAATTTCACCGAGTGAGTTATTTCATAAAACTTCATTTCGAACATTCTTACGTCAGAACAACAAAAACAATAGTTGCCGTTTGGCGGAAATTCTGACAAAATCATGGAAACAACTAGAAATGTGTCACCACAACACAGATGCACCCGTCAGGGGCCCACCTAGAACAAGAGCTGTTGCATGACAGCATAGCTTGCCTGCTTCGCGCTTCAACCTGTTAGCATAAGGGAAATTCATTATAACTTATTACTTAACCTGAGTCTTTAACATTAAAAGTTTCTAAATCCATGACCTTGACCTTAAGGACATTGGCATGGGTGAAGGCATTGATGAATCAAACTTGGAACCTATACGTATTATAATACCAAATATATACCAAAGACATCATAAAAGTTCTGTGTCTACATGTTACAAATACCTTAACCTGAGTCTTTAACATACAAAATTTCTAAGTCCATGACCTTGACCTTGAGGTCATTGGCATGGGTAGGGGTGTTGCCAAATAAATCTTTGGACCTATATCTATCATCATACCAAATATGAACTGATTCCATCCAATGGTTTGGAAAATATGACTTTGAGAAGTTCAGCCTCTACCTGTTACAAAAACCTTAACCTGAGGTTACAGAATCACGTACTTACGTACACAAACACATACAGACGGACGTGCGTACATGCACACGCACGGAAAACCGAAAAACAATATGCCCCCGGCATCGCCGATGTGGGGGCATATAAAGTCGAATTTCATGTTGATTTCATGTTTTTGCGGAAAGACCTGCAACGCAAGGTTTGAGTTTCTTTATAATATAGTTCTACTTTCATGACATTCTTGTATGTCAAGCATAGGATGAGTTTTGCATTGAAATGGAAAGAAGATGGCGACTGATTTTTAAACTAAGCCATGCCCCCTGAAATTCATGCCCCAAATGGAACTATTCTGATGGTGAAACTAAAATGGCTAAATTTGAAAATTCAAACAAAAACATAAATGAAAATGAAATAAACAGTTTATTTTGTTTATTTGATTGATTACGGAGAAATAGTTCATTCATGTTCTAAGGCCTTCCTGCAAAAACGTTGTACACTAGTGCTCACTCGGTTTTTACCGAGAAGCCTTAGAACACTTGTGAATTATTTCACCGTAATCCATCAAAAAAAACAAAAACAAATAAACTCTATTTATTTATTTTTTTACAATTTTTACAATATATATATTATTTCTAAGATTGTCCTTTAGTGCTTTAGCAATTTTGTGAAAAATATGACATGGGTTTTTAAAATGACTGTATGTAGGTATTCAAGGATGGATATATATATATATATATAATAAAATGATGGAAAGGTACTTTTTAGAGGTTCCAGCCTGGCTCGGGTCACGTGTGAGACGCCAAGTTCTACAACAATCGTTCTGGTTTTGTTTGATTAGAAGTTCAACATCCTTGTAATACAGCTGGGTATCGCCAGAAAAATGTATCATGATACTATCGTGATGCCAGACAGGCAATAGGATACAGTATCACGATACTTTCTTTGTACATATCTTTGTACATATCTGTTAGGTTTATTTGGAATTTTATTGAAGAGTAGAAAACGAACGCTTCCTGTTCAGTAGCAATACATAAAGCATTGGTTTATTAAGCATATATCCATTTATCACATGACGTCTTTGATAAGCAGTGGATAACGTAATGTAATAAATATCATATGACCACACGTGTAATAACACTTTGGTGGGAGCAAGTAACATCATGACGACGTCCATGTCAACCAAGCAGTTTCTATTGAATCATTGTCAACTTTAAAGGCTATAAAATCCTATCTAAAAATGTCATGTGATAAACAGAATCTTACACTTGTGGTCATTTTGTATGAAATTTATGAAACTCGCCAAAGGCTCGTTTCATAAATGTCATATGAAATGGCCACTCGTGTAAGATCCTCTATATATGTAATAAAACAAAATAATGACAAAAACAAAATGTTTCCACACAAGTGATTTAAATGTCAATTTAAATTGCATGTTCAATTTCTGGTTCATTGTTTATCATATGTTAGTATTGATCAGTATTATCAACAGTAAAACGGTAATATGTTTTTGCAGGTAAATAAAACATAGATCTAACTAGTGTTCGAAACAGTCAGGGAATCCGTCTCAAACTGTTTAACTTGTATTCATAATTGTTCGCATTTTGCATAAAACACATTCATTTGATTTGTTTTAAAGAAAACTATCCGAAATATAGGTTTTATTTTTGGAAGCAATTTTTACCGATAGCTAAATAATGCCCCTTTAAGGTAAACAAGAGCACCGCAAGCGGCGCCATGCTCGTCTGTTTTCTCATGTCACAGAGACAAATCAGTCAGATTGCATTGTACAGATATAGAACTTCTTCAAAATGTATGTCTTTTAACAATACAGATCTGTGTCAAGTTTCATTGAGACTGAGCCAAATACTCTTGGAAATATGGCTAGGGCTAAAGTTTTTTGTTAGTTTTTCGAAAAATAGGTCAAAGTTAAAAGGTCAAGAAGTTAATTGAAAGGTCTTGCCTCAAGGAACACACAGGTGAATTTTGAAAGTTGGATTATTTATGATATTAAAATGACAGACTGGAATGTTTTCATGAAAATGGCGTGTTTTGGTATGTCACAAAGGGAGACAAATCAGTCAAATTGCAAGACAGAGTTATAAAACTTGGTAATAGTGTAGCTCTTGTAATCATACAGAATTGTGCTCAGTTTCATGAGGCTAGGACAAATCCTTCTGCAAATATGGCCAAGGCTAAAAGCTTTTGATTATATTTTCGAAAATTAGGTCAAAGTTCAAAGGTCATGGTCACAGGTCAAAAATCTATGGAAAGGTTTTGTCAATGGAAAGGTTTTGTCATAAGGAACATTCATGTGAAGTTTGAAGGCTGTATCGTTTGTGGTATTGAAATGAGTGACAAAAACATTTTTCCTAAAAATGGAAATAAAAGGGGAGATAATTCAGTCAAATTGCAAGATAGAGTTATGAAACTTGGATGGAATGTAGCTCTTGTGATGGTAAGTGTATGAAGTTTCATAAAGGTAGGCCAAATACTTTTTGAAATATGGTCACGGTTAAGGTTTTTGGTTAAAATTTTGAAAAATAGGTCAAAGTTCACAGGTCAAGGTCAAAAAGTAAGGTATCACTGAAAAGGTCTTGTCCCAAGGAACATTCGTGTGAATTTTGAAGGCTCTGCTACAAATAGTATTGAAATGAGAGGGAAAAATGTGTTTCAGAAAAAAAATCAGACAAGGGGAGATAATTCAGCCATAATCAACAATAGTTATGGCCCTAGGTCAGAATGTAGCTCTAGTGATGGTGAGTATGTGTGTTCAGTTTCATGAGGCTATGTCTAATACTTTTGAAGTTATAGCCAAGGTTAGGTTTCTTTTTGAATGACGACGACAACACAGACACCGGAGTGGTGACAATAGCTCGAAAGTTTTTCTTCGAAAAACAGACGACCTATAAATTGCAATGGATCTCTGTCTATAAATATACTATCATTACAATGACTATATAATGAGAGACCACAGCCCTGAGCTAAACCAGATACTTTTGTGTGATTTCTGTTTTTAAGTTTTACCCAATTAATGAAAATAAGATTTTACTCAATTAAATTTCCAAGGGGTAAAGTAACTAAACCTAGAGTTGTCAAGTGTACTTACAATCCTCTTCCCTCTGGACAAAGCAGACATGACCTCTGACACCAAGCTGCAATGACAAGAATTGTCAGTTGGTAGGATTTTCCTGGCTAACATAGTCTCGCTGCACGGATAAATACTAAATGTCTTGCTACATGGTATACATGTATACACATTATTACTACATTAACTTGATCTGCCGCATTATATCATGTCGAGTGGTTGTGTCCAAATAGACATATCATATGCGACAAGAGTAAGTACAGTAGAATCTCGGTGATTCGAACGCCGATTTTTCGTAACTACCGATTTTTCGAAGACGGCTGGCGGTCCCGACATTTTTCTCTATAAGTTAATGCAAAAATATTACCGATTATTCGAATTTCGATTTTTCGAAAAATTCGATTTTTCGAAAAATTCGATTTTTCGAACAGATTCGTCGTTCCCGATCAAAGAAATTCTTAATAAAATCCTCTGTTTTATTCAAAATATCACTCCGCTAATCAATGTCACGCATGACAATTTTGCGGCGAGTTCGATTGTTACACACCATACTGACTGCAAGGATTAGAAGATACAGGTAATTAACACCGGATTAACAATCACACTACAGGGAATGATCCTTAATTGAGTAATTGATGTCTGTATTTGATTTCGTCTGCAATCGTGTTTCAATGGAAAAATTACAATTCTGATAAGACTGAAAGTAGGCGAATTTCCTGAACATTTATGGACGTTTTTAAAAGTGAATATAGGGGCAAAAAGCGAAACAAAATTGGCTAGAAACGTGTAGTTAGTTTATTGCAGAGTGATACAAATCTTTGCTAGCTGACAGTGCTTGCCGGTTCTGCTCTTCTTTTTGGAGGGTTAAATATTTCGTCAGTAAAATGGATTAGACATTTGCATTTAACCTTCATTTTTGTTATTGTTGATGGCTGTAAATAAAAATGGAAGTTCAAGTTTTCATTTTTTATTTGCTGCTTTCGTAGCCCTGTCAAGCATAAAAAAGATGAGATGAACATTTATGCACCCCATTTTTAATGCTTTGGCAGTCATTACCGTTTCTTCATCATAGCGCCGAAATAAAGCTTGAATAATTGTAATACAATTGCATTGATAAAAAAATCCGAACATATCCGAAAATTGCCGATTTCGAAAATTCGAACTCTCAATAATTCGAAGGAATTCCTGCGGTCCCTTGCTCTTCGAATTATCTAGGTTTGACTGTAATGCGTTAGATCAATAAACATCCACGAAACATAATACTGTATGGAAGATCAAGTTACTTGATAATACATATATATGATTACTACATATTATTACATTTCTAACAGTAAAATACCTATTTTTCTAAGTGAAAGAAAAACCGATAACTGACCAGTGAATTATTTCATTTCTTCATTGCGAACCTTCTAACGCCAGAATTGCTAAGCGACGTTGTTGACGTCGTTAGCAATAACAATACTTGATGTTTGGAGGAACATCTGATAAATAGAGAATACTAGGTTTGTGTCTTTTGATATCAAGTTTATCAGGCAAGGCTTTGAGAACGCTTGCAGAATCGCGATGCTTACAATAATTATTGTTCAAAAATGTAAGTGGTCCGATGGCTAATCACATTTCACCAACCAATGGCAAAACCACCAGCCCCCAATATTGAGGCGAAATGATGCAGGACAAAACTACCTGGGCGAAAGGACTCAGGGTCGAAACGACCAGGATTAAGGGGTAAGGCTGCCACGATTAATCTGATAATCGATTAATTGATCGATAAATTACAGAAATATGATTATCCATACTGATTTTTTCGCAATCGATTATTTTCTTAGTAGAATTTAGCAGCCAAACATATTTCTTAAATAGCTGTATGAGTGGCAAACAGTGCAGACCCTGATGAGACGCAGCGTTCTGCGGCGTCTCATCTGTGTCTTCACTGTTTGCTCCGGCCTGTCTGTGCAAAACCCTAGAGTGAATTACAACATATGGTAAGAGTCATATTCAGACAGAAAGCCAGACAGGTAAAATTATTACCAAATCTCCAGTGATTACTAATCGATTATTTATCGATATCACAATGCCGATAATCGATTATCATTTCAGCACCGATTAGCCAGCCCTATTAAGGGGACTTAGCCATGTGACATTCATATCTGCAGCAAATAGTGACTTAGTTCCGATTTGTTTGCGCAAAATATGTGGGGTTTTATGGCAATTTGAAGGCTAAACACAACAGAAGAACAGGTTACTGATTTGATACTTTGATCAATACAGCAGGGCTCGATTCGGTATATCTATCGAATGTTGACAACCAGCTCTTCAATTAAGGGTTCATACTGGTCCCAAGAGGGTGGGGTAAGTGTAAATTTTGGGAAAAACAACTTTGTCCAAATTACTAATTTCTATAGATGAAAAAAACTTTAAGTCCATAAGTTGTTTTATTGGGCAGAAAGCATTTTGGAAGTATAGGAAGGATAAATTTTGAATTTTGAAAAGAAATAGCTCACCTTATGTACTGTTTCTGTATTTGCAGTCAATCTCCAATAGCAGGCTGTCAATCCTAAATAAATAATGATGAAAATAAAGTCTGGGTATCCAACTACAATGTATGAGCATATATTGTCCCAAAAGCCAAGTACACAGGAAAAAGCCTCACTTTAAAACCATAGCCGTCCTCAAAATTTTACAATTTTTTAGCCATATTTGTGTGTATAAAGTAGTCCCTTAAAAAAGGTATGGTGGTCAATACTTGTTATGAGTAAAACACATAATTGTCTCCCTTAAATATTTTTTTTTTCAATTTCATTGTGTAAAAGGTATTATTCTCATTACTGTCATTTTTTTTTAAAATCGTTAATAGCCAACTTCTGCAACGGAGGGTCAAGTGGTTTTTCTCCGGCCACATCTGATTAACGATCAACTCGATATGAGTAAAATAATCTTGAAAGGGCCATAAAACCTAAACCAAAAAAAAAAAAATGTTAACCAATCCCCTATCTTTGCAAACAGTGTAGCTCCAGATCAGATGGCTTCTTCAAAAGCAGTCTGATCAGGATCTACACTGTTTGACATTCAGTCTATGAATTAGTAGGACTAAATTGCATCAAGTAATCTGATAGGTCAAATGTCAGAAATGGGTGTGGCTAAATTGAATATTCAGCAGGATAAGTGTAAATAGTGTAATTGTTGGTGTAAATACCAAATAATGTACAGAGAAAAATGTAAGCTGTTGTTTTATGCAAAGAGTCCTGGAAGCACAAAGAGTTTCAGCAGGTATCTTTAACCATATATTTTGTTTTTACAATGCCATTAAGGACTGCTTTTTATACAAAATTAAAATGCCTTACTGAATCAGCATGGAATTGTTTTCATTGAACAAGTACTACTTTTCGCAAAAATTTACAGTTAACATATTTTTTTTAAAAAAAATTGGTGGTTTATATACGATATCACTATCTTTAATGTAATGTATAGTGTGAAACATACTAGAAAAGTGCCAAATTATTTCCTTCGTGAGAACTAATTCCATTGCATTATTTTGAAAATATTGTTAGGTCACTAATACGGTGTACTTGGCTGAAACAAGCTAGTGTGTTCGAGACAAACAGTGCAGACCTTGTCGTCTTCCGGATGGTTTAAATTCACACAAACACATTTTCAGGGTAATTAATATAATTATATAGGTGCCCAAATATTTGGCTTATTTCTGTTACCTTTAAATGTCAAGAAACTTTATCCAGCCCTTCAAGTAGTCCGAATAAAGATCTTCAACATCATATGCTGTATCCTCTCCTTTGTATTTTATGTGGGTCACCATCTACTCATGCAATAGAGCAGAACTGAATTATGTTTTCCACCTGAAGCCAAAATAAGTCAACACACTTGGGGGGTCGGGGGTCAAATTTTAAGTTTTTCGGAATATAGTCATGTGGGATAACAAATCAAAGGGAAATATTAATAGAATACAATAGAATTAAAATTTTTACCCTGGGGTCAGATTGGGACCCTTTGGGAGGGGTCAAAAGGTCAAAATTTTTTTTTTTCAACTTAGTCATGTGACTTATCAAATTGAAGGGTATGATTAGTAGAATAAAATACAATTAAAATTTTTACCCTAGGGGCAGATTGGGGCTCAGGGGAAGGGGATTTTGGTACTTAGTCCCTGTGGAGAAAATGTGGGGATTTGCGATGGCGCGCCATCAACTGCATTCTATTTTTTATTGCCACAGCAGGAGTTATAATGAAGATTCTGTATATATTTTCGGTTTTTTAATCAAAAATGTATGCTGTGTTTGTACTCATTAGAATCACCTCATTGAGGCGATTCTAATGAGTACATACAACTTACATTTGCAAGATTAAAGACAAAACTCCCCTTGAAGTTTCCTACAACTTCCCTCACACTGCAGGGAGAACCATCCCCTCTGCAGGTTAAAGAACCCTACCGTAATACATGATTACTATGTAGGCTTTCATCCTGTAAAACTGGAGTGTATGAAATATACAGCGTCTGTGTCCCCAACTAGGGTTAAGGCGAAATCAGCAGAAGAACAGAACAGAACAGTTTATATGTAAAGAAACTCTCTACGGACTCAAGAAAGTGTTCGACTCAGCTATATTATTCAAGCTATCAGTGTTTGAGTTCTACTGTATATAGAAAACACAGGTTATTTGCGATGGTTTTCCATCAAATGGGACATCAGGGTGTAAGCCTGCCAAGGTTAAGTATGGCTTAATAAAATGATTACCTTGGTGTGACTTGAAAAAAACAAGAGCTCCGCAAGCGGGGCATTATACGCCCGTGGCAAATTCATATTTGGTAGACTGAAACCTGAAAACAGTATTCATTGATGGTGGAACTATTTTTCAAGTTTCAATGGGTGACAGCAAATGCAAGAAGAGCATGCACAGTGCCAAGCCAGAGCTAGGGCATCACACAGCTTTCTTCCTTTTCCCTGTATTGCTCTTTCCACAGCAGACAGCTTAGAACTAGAATTAATCTCATCAGTTATTTACAACACATAAAAACGAGCACTTATAGCATTTGCTTAACCTTTCCCTGCTGAATATTCAATTAAGCCACACCCAAATCTGACTTTGAACAAATCAGATTACTTGATGCAGTTTATTTCTACATGTTCATTTACTGAATGTCAGTGTAGATCCTGATCAGATGACTTCTTTAGAAGCAATCTCATCTGGATCTACACTGTTTGCAAAGATAGGGCTTGTCGCCTTCTCGAAACTTTATGCACATCTACATATCATGGTCTTACTACCTACCAAGTTTAAGCTTGATTGGATGAAAACTGTAGGAGTAATCCAGAAACGAAAATGTTTACAAAAATTTCAAAGGGGCATAACTCTGTTAATATTTGGCGGACATTAATTCTCGAAACTTTACGCACATCTACACACCATGGTCTAACTACCCACCAAGTTTCAGCTTGATAGGATGAAAACTGTAGCAGGAGTTATCCGGAAACGAAAATGTTTACACAAATTTCAAATGGAAATTACTCTCTTAATATTTGGCGGACGTTAATTCTCGAAACTTTACGCACATCTACACATCATGGTCTTACTACCTACCAAGTTTCAGCTTGATCGGATGAAAACTGTAGGATGAGTTATCCGGAAACGAAAATGTTAACAAAAATTTCAAAGGGGCATAACTCTGTTGATATTTGGCGGCTGTTGATTCTCGAAACTTTACGCACATCTACACATCATGGTCTTACTAACTACCAAGTTTCAGCTTGATCGGATGAAAACTGTAGGAGGAGTTTTCCGGAAACGAAAATGTTTTCAAAAATTTCAAAGGGGCATAACTCTGTTAATATTTGGCGGACGTTGATTCTCGAAACTTTATGCACATCTACACATCATGGTCTTACTACCTACCAAGTTTCAACTTGATCGGATGAAAACTGTAGGAGGAGTTATCCGGAAACGAAAATGTTTACAAAAATTTCAAAGGGGCATAACTCTGTTAATATTTGGCGGACGTTGATTCTCGAAACTTTACGCACATCTACATATCATGGTCTTACTACCTACCAAGTTTCAGCTTGATCGGATGAAAACTGTAGGAGGAGTTTTCCGGAAACGAAAATGTTTACAAAAATTTCAAAGGGGCATAACTCTGTTAATATTTGGCGGACGTTGATTCTCGAAACTTTATGCACATCTACTCATCATGGTCTTACTACCTACCAAGTTTCAACTTGATCCGATGAAAACTGTAGGAGTTATCCAGAAACGAAAATGTTTACAAAAATTTCAAAGGGGCATAACTCTTTTAATATTTGGCGGACGTTGATTCTCGAAACTTTACGCACATCTACACATCATGGTCTTACTACCTACCAAGTTTCAGCTTGATTGGATGAAAACTGTAGGAGGAGTTATCCGGAAACGAAAAGTTTACGGACGGACGGACAGACGCCGACCCCATAACATAATACGACCGTTTTTTCAAAACGGGCGTATAAAAATTGGGACTGGGTTGTTAATGTCAATCAGAAACAAAAGCCAGTCTTTGTTTCTTATAACTTGTTTTTACAAAAAAAATTGCTTAATTGAGAGATTTTTAAAAAAATTCTGTTCAGAACATGAATTCAACCAAAATGGACTTGAACATTAGGGGTATACATTTTTTTTCCTTTTGCAAATGTTCCGAACTGAACCAAAACCCAAAAAATTGAATTGTTAAATAATCCATTAATGAAATATACCTTTTATTACATCAAGGACTATCCCAGAGTACAATTTAGTTTCATCTTTGGCTTCATCTAATATCCACTTATGGAGAATGTGGCGTCCTACAAACTTCACTGTTTTTATGTGGCTTGATCTTCATGATGGTGCGGTTTCCTGGAACCAAACATTTTCAAGTAAAATCTTAAAATATACTTGGTCATATACTGCTGTGTGTAATTAATATAATGTTAGTTATGTTATAAGATAACATCTGTTAGTGTCAGCATAAGCACAGTCGGATCTGCATCATCTTCAATGACTGAAAATGTACATGTTTACATGGTCACAAATCAGAATCAGGTTTTCATGTGTTATTGTTCCAAAAAAATTATTTTTATTGTTATATTATTGAAAGTGGGGGGGGGGAGCAACTGTTAAAACAGTAATTTATCTTCCTTACATTTTGCTTTTCCCTTCCTATAAAGAGGAGAGCATACAATCTTACAACATTAGCTATGGAGTAAGTCTTGTACATAGTCATTAAAACCTATTGGATCTGTTCACAGCATTCTTTTTAATTTCAAAAATTTTCATTGATGCTGTTAATCAATGATCAAAAGTCATGATTTACAGCTCATTTACCAAAAATGTATTACCCGAAATGCTAACACACAGTCCACATCTAAAAAAAGTTGCTTCCAAGGAGCAAATTCTTTTCCTTACATGAGTTGATGTTACATACACCCCAAACCCTTTATAACACTATTTTTGGGGTCCAAAGCAGAAACCATGTTAGTTAAACAACTGTTGTATCCAAACAAAAATGTTTAGATTATACAGGTGGTCATTTTTCTATATTTATATCTATTGTTATGTATAAGAATTTTTTTTTTGATCCCTATTTACATGGTGACCTAATAAGGCTGTTTACATGTATGTATCATATTTAATCCTCTTTAAGTACATTCTAGAAATGAGTCATATAACTGGGTCAGTTGATAAACAAGTTGTTTATCAATGTAAAGTACTCTGGAATATACCAGAAAGTTGGGGATTGCATATTTATAGAAAAGTGACTAATAATTTTCCACAGCCTTCTAGAATTTTCTTTAGGTCTATAAAAGAGCTTGATTTTTTTGGTTGGGTCAGACTTAGAGTTTGGGTGTTTTGAATTCAATATTGGATTACTTGTGGATTTTATTCTTAATTAAGGACTGTGGATTGTGGGATCGAGAGAAATAAATTCATAGAAGGATTTTTCATCCATCTGAGCTAAGTAAACAGTTTAAAAATAATTTGTTAATAAACTTGTTAATTTTTCAAAAGGCTTGTTTGCTTTATCTTTCTGCTACGCCTGTCTCGTAACACTATACATTTTTGGGATCCATCTGGAAACCGTGTTATATCCAAAACCGTGTTATAATGAACCGTGTTATAACGAGGTTGTGGTCCCCCAGGTATTAGACTTCCTGCCTTGCCGTGGCCCTGGGGGCTCAATTCCCACTGGGCACATTGCCGCTGTGGTCTCTGTGCCCACTGGGAAGAGCTAAAGGAAGTACCACCCGTTTGCCGTGGGTGGCGTCCTGTAAGCCGGAAGAAGGGATCCTGGAGGTTGAGGGTTACCTGAGGTGGCGGTGCTTCAGGTACCCAACACGCCTCTTTGGCCTGGCTTTTCGGTGTAGACGGGTGGCCGTGCGGTCCGGCACGGTCAATCGGCTGGTCACGCCGAGCCCTAGAGATACCGCTTTGTTTTCTCTTCAACTCTTTTTGTATCTTTCCTGATACCAACCATATGCCCATTTACCTTACCCTTTTCTGTCTTTTTATCTCTAGAAGGCGGTGGCTTAACGGATCAATCGTGTAGGCATTTTGTTTATGCGAGTATATCTCACGTGTATCTCTAACACCTGCGAGTTGGATAACCACTCCATTATGGTGTTCCCTTGTAGGGCTCCACGGAGGGCGGAGAGCACTTGGGACGAAACTATAATTTTTTCCTTATGCCTAATGGAAAAAAACATAACCGCAACGCATCCAAACGTAAAAAAGATGAGGAATCATCCGAAACGGATGAACCCAGTCAGAAGTCTAGTCAACAGTCAAGCCAGCAGTCTGCAGCACCAAAGCAACTTAATTTTCCACGCTTCTTGGTAATGTCTTCATGTGAAGATACACGCACTGTGTCAAGTCTATCCCCATTCGTGATAGAAAAGAGCATCATGTCCATTGCCGGACATCCCAAAAGCATAAAAACGCTTAAGTCAGGTGACCTTTTATTAGAAGTCGAGAGAGAGCAGCAGGTGAAAAGCCTGCTTGGTACCACAAAGCTCTTCGATCTCAAGGTCAAAGTATCTCTGCATAATACACTTAATTCATGTAAAGGTGTTATCCGCAGCCCAGAGCTCCGTCCTTGCAGTGATGCAGAGATAGTTGAGAACTTGAGATCGGAAGGCGTCATTGGTGTACGTAACATCCAAGTTCGTAGAGGTGGTGTATTGAAGCCAACGGGTACCTACGTGTTGACTTTTAATACACCAGTTCTGCCCAAGAAAATAAAAGTAGCATATCTTTCAGTTAACGTGGATGTATATATACCAAACCCTCTCAGATGTTACTCGTGTCAGGTTTTTGGCCACCACGAAAGCAGATGTCAGAAGAAAAAACTCTGTCCAAATTGTGGTGAAGAAAAACATGTCGATAACCATCAAAACTGTAAGAATGAGGCCAAATGTGTAAATTGTGGTGGCAAGCATGCTGTTTTCTCTCGAGATTGTCCGGCATGGAAAAAAGAAAAAGAAATACTTACTGTCAAATACCAAAGGGGGATAACATTCCCAGAAGCGCGGAAAATTGTTGACGAGCGATACACAACACCAACCACCAGTTACGCCAGCATCACAAAGGGTGCTGGTAAACAAGTTTCAAGCTCCGCAACACAGACTGTTGAATCATGCATAGCTGAATTAAAGAAATCCGGTGCATGGAGCAAATCCACTCCAGCACCACAAAGTTCAACCAATTTATCAAATGGCGCAATCCAGGTTGCTGCGGATCGGTCGACAGCGACCGTACCGAAGCCAGCGCCGCATGTAAAAGAGAAACTCGACCCAAGTCGAACTAATAAGGGATCGGAAGATCCGAAAAAGCAATTGTCTCTAAAACTAACAGACAGACAACGTAAAATGGAAAGAGACAATATAAAATTTCAGAACAGATTCGGATCTTTGAGTGACAGTGATATGGAGTTTGAAGCTCCATCATCACCAAGTAGCAATAACAGATCGAGGTCTGCAACACCACGAGCTGGTGGTAGCAGATCTATATCACCAATTGCAGCTCCAATATAGTTTCTAGTCTTAATCTCTTCATAAAATGGATTTAAAACACAAAATAATACAATGGAATTGTCGAGGTCTTAAATCAAATTATAACGAACTGTTATTACTTATTTCGTTATTAAACCCATCGGTTTTTTGTTTGCAAGAAACTTTTTTAAAAACTGATGACAACATTGATGTCAGGGGTTTCAATACATACAACTATATCTATTCTGATGGTAACAAACCATCTGGTGGCAGTTCAATTTTTGTTAAATCATGTTTACCACAAAGAGAGATCAAATTAAAAACAGACCTACAAGCTGTGGCAGTGTCAGTTTCTCTGGATAAAGAAACTACAATTTGCTCTCTATATATCCCTCCCTCATTTTCTTTAAAGCCCGAACAGCTTGACACATTGCTGAGTCAACTTCCATCGCCATATCTTTTAGTTGGCGACTTCAATGGTCACAATATTCTATGGGGCTGTAAAGATATCAATAACAGAGGAGCACTTGTCGAAGATTTTATTGCAAAGAGCGATCTTTGCCTGATGAATGATAAATCTTATACTTACCTTCACCCTGCGACAGGTCATTTGTCTTCTTTAGATCTCTCTTTGTGCCACCCATCTCTCTTCTTGGACTATGACTGGTCTGTTCATGATGATCAGTGCGGAAGTGATCACTTCCCTGTTATAATTGAGAGTGTAAACGAACCAGATGAGCACTGTAACCAGAAATGGAAAATGAATAAAGCCGACTGGGAATTATTCCATAATTTATGTGACGAAGAGTTATCAATTGATCATTTTAATGAATCATCCGACATTGTTTCTGATTTCACAGATACACTTATTAACATATCAGAACAATGCATTCCAAAGACCTCCACAAATACTAAGAAAAGCAAGCCTTGGTTTAATAACGACTGTAAAGAAGCTATTAAAAAGCGTAAACAGGCTCTAAATAAGTTCTGCAAAAATCCCACTTCAGAAAAGCTCAACGACGTAAAAGTTTTTAGAGCTAAAGCTCGGCGAACAATCCGAGCTTCCAAACGAAAGTCATAGAGAGAATATGTCTCCAAATTGAACTATAAAACCCCCATTAAAAAGGTTTGGGATATGGTACGAAAAATTTCAGGAAAAACAATGTCTTCTAGTTTTACACATTTAAATACTGAATTTGACACAATAGCTTCAACAAAAAAAGATATTTCAGATACTCTTGGGCACACATTCTTGAGAAATTCATCATCACGTAATTATTCTGACACTTTTAGAAATTTCAAAAAGGACCAAGAGAAAAGAAATCTAAACTTTAAATCCCTTAATCACGAAGAATACAACAAACCTTTTAACTTATCCGAACTCGTTGAAGCCATTGAAAAATCACATGATACGGCAACCGGCCCCGATGAAATTCATTATCAGATGCTTAAGCATCTGCCAAAAAGTTCTCTTACAACACTTTTAGATATCTTTAATAATATTTGGGAAACGGGGGTCTGTCCTGAGAGCTGGCGTGTAGCTACAGTTGTACCAATTCCGAAACCAGGGAAAGATCATGCAGAACCTACAAATTATCGTCCGATAGCTTTGACAAGTTGTTTGTGTAAAACATTGGAGAGAATGATAAACAAGAGATTAGTCTGGTACTTAGAGTCCAACAACCTCATTTCAGAATATCAATCGGGCTTTCGTTCGGAACGTAGTACCAATGACAATTTAATAAGACTAGAAACATTTATACGAGATGCTTTTATTAACAAAGAACACGTAGTAGCTGTCTTTTTCGACTTGGAGAAAGCATATGATACAACATGGCGTTATGGAATATTGAAAGATCTACATAACATTGGCTTAAGAGGAAAACTTCCCAGTTTTATTGAAAGCTTTTTAGGGGAGCGCATGTTTCAGGTGCGTGTGGGGTCTACCGTGTCAGATTTCTATGATCAAGAACAGGGTGTCCCACAGGGTAGTATTCTTTCAACTACGCTATTTAACATCAAAATAAACAATATTGTACAATGTTTGGACGACAAAACTGATTGTTCATTGTATGTTGATGATTTTTGTATATGTTACCGTTCAAAAAATATGAAAACAATTGAACGAAAGTTACAACAAAATTTAAAAAGAATAGAAGAATGGACTGATAAAAATGGTTTCAAGTTCTCCAAGTCGAAAACGCAGTGTGTTCATTTTTGTAAACTACGGAAGAAACACGAACATCCTTCCCTGTTTTTATACGGATCACAAATTCCTGTTGTTGAAGAAGCCAAATTTCTTGGGGTCATATTTGATCAAAAGTTATCTTTTATTCCCCATATTAAATATCTTAAAGCGAAATGCTTAAAAGCTTTGAATCTTTTGAAAGTTTTAGCTCATACAAGTTGGGGAGCAGATCGGTATACTTTATTACATCTTTACCGGTCTTTAATAAGATCTAAATTAGATTATGGGTCTGTTGTTTATGGTTCTGCCAGAAAGTCCTATTTAAAATCCTTGGATACTATCCATCACCAAGGCCTTCGTCTGGCCATGGGAGCCTTCCGTACTTCTCCCGTATTAAGCCTTTATGTAGAAGCAGGTGAACCATCTTTAACCTCGCGCAGAGAGAAACTTTCTCTTCAGTATGCTATTAGACTTGCTGCAAATCCATCTAACCCGGCATCCAAAATTTCATTTCGACCTCAATTTGTAGATAAGTATGAAACAAAACCCACAGCAATCAAACCTTTTGGATTACGTATTTTACCACTGTTAGAAAATTCAGGTATCGACCTTAAAAATATTCAAAAACATGAAACGGCCGAAGTTCCATCTTGGTGTATTAAAAAACCTTCTATTCTGTTCGACTTACATGATGGCAAAAAATCCGAATCAAATCCAATACTTCTCAAACAAAACTTTCAGGTACTGCAGTCACGTTACAATGATTACCAGCAAGTCTATACTGATGGTTCCAAAGAAGGAGATAAAGTTGGTTGTGCGTATGTTTCTAAAGATACGCACAAAACCATGCGCCTTCCAGATGGTTCATCTATTTTTACAGCTGAAGCCAAAGCAATAGACCTAGCTTTAGATTTTATCAGTTCTTCAACAATTCAAAAAGCAATTATATTTTCTGATTCACTTTCTGTGCTTAAGGCTTTAGACCATTCGTCATCTAAAAATCCTCAAATTCAAAAATTGATCGAAAGGCATCATGAAATTTCTAAAACACACCAAATCTTGTTTTGTTGGCTTCCGAGCCATATTGGCATTGTCGGCAATGAATGTGCTGACAAGAAAGCAAAGGAATCGCTCAATCTTGATCCATCTGTTTTTAAAATTCCTTTTAATAATTTTAAACCATATATCAACAGATACATCTTGTCGGAATGGCAAGGCGAATGGGACCGTGCAATAAATAACAAACTCCAGGCCATTAAACCTGTCGTTAGTACAAAATGCTCTCCTCCACAGTTTTCCAGAAAAGAGGACGTAGTATTAACACGACTGCGCATCGGCCATACTAGAGCTACTCATTCTTATATTTTTAATGGTGATGATCAGCCTTCTTGTGTAGGTTGTGATCAGCCATTCACTATGAAACATATCTTAATTGACTGTGTTGACTTTTCACCCTCACGTATTTTATATTTCAAAGCTGACACTTTGCAACAACTGTTTCGAGATGTACCTGTTGATAATATTATTTTATTCTTAAAAGAAATTGGACTTTTTCATAAGATTTAACTGTTTCAGATTTTTATATATTATCATTCTGACTTTTTACTTTTAATATCATCATAATTATTCTTGCCGTTTAACCATTAACCGTTTGACGCTTATGACCCACAAAGAGGGTTGACGCGTCGTTAAACACGAAATCATCATCATCATCATCAACGAGGTTGTGGTGTAAATTGGTCAAATGTCCTATCTTTTTGGTTTTCTGTTGTCAGTTAGATTGATTTTCACAAGCACACAATTGTTAATTATAGCTTGCAGTGCTGTTTTATTCATGCAGAAGTACAGCATACAAATTTTTGGAAAAACTCTTGGACAAATACACTGTATGGAATTAGTGAAGACAATATTAATTTTCAAAATGAAATAATACAAATATCAAAAATTTATTCATATCTGCAGCTGTGTTGTTTTCCTGTGAAAAGACCTGCAGCTTGGTAGTACATGTACAAGACTGAAATATCTTCAGTCAACATATGTAAAAACTTACTTCTGTTTCTTTATCCTTCTGCTTTGAGGGGCCAGGCTTTGGGTCATTTGTGGGGCAAGTCTTAGATGTGGTCAGCTTTGAGGACTGTGTTTTGGAAATTCTCACTGGTTTTTGTAGAGCAACGGAGCAATGCTTAGCAGATCCATAGGATCAAACTGAAATAAACAGAAAAATCAATCAATATGTGTATGAAGAAATATTTGTCTTTTCAATAACAATCATTAAGGGGACACATTTTGAAATGATTCATTTGTTCCAACTGGTTTTTTTTCCATCCAATATAGATACATTGTTATAATTTTCAATCAAAATATTGGTTGTCAGTGCTCCCTTTAACGGTCTCAATGACAGGATTCTAATGAGCATGTACACCCTGTCTTGAATGCAAATAAGAACAAATAATGTATATACACTGAAACTTTGATAACTTTAATACGGATAAATTAATACTTCTTTTAAGGCTATGTGACTCTTGGGTTCCAAGAAAACTGTTCTTATAGGTTCATTTATCCATATGTCTACATTAATTTATTAATGTTTGTACAATTCTTACTCAAAAATGTATGATGTGTGCACTTACTAAGATCGCATCATGGAGGCTATTCTAATGAGTACACAAAACCTACATGTATTTCCAAAAAAGTTGATAAGATGTCAATCCCAGTATGCCTAATTGCTTGTCATTAAGACTAACCGTCAATATTTCAAATGTTCTTTATATCAAACAAAATTTCAGGGTCCCAAGGGTGTTAGAGTATTTGTTTGTTTTTTTTATTTGAAGTTAAACATCAACATCAACACTGTACAAGTCATTTTTGATACTTTGTTTCCAATTTTGTGGGACTTTAAACAAAATCTGAGATGAAATGACATCTCAAACTTTGAGGTTCAAAAATACACAATACGGTTTACCTGTATGCATGACTCTTACAAATTTTCCTGCGCAATCTTAGAACCTATAACCATTTTACAAGTACTCAGTAGTGCAAATTTGTTTAAAACACAGTTCATAAAATATGATTAACAGGGATCTTTAATTAACAATTATCCTTCTGATTTAATGTAGCCACACCCATTTCTGACTTTGAGCCTATCAGATTACTTGATGTAATTTATTCCTACAAATTCATACACTGAATGTAAAACAGTGTAGATCTAGATCAGATACCTTCTCCAGGAGCCATCTAATATTCTTTCCTTCATAAGTTAGACTGAAACGGGATAGCTGGCGTTTCATCCAACAGAATCACAACGCGAATATATGAGCGGGTTGTCTGTCCATCTCTGCCTGTCTGTCCGTCCGTCACCTCTTCAGCTAACAGAACCTTGCTGAACTGGTGACGCCTCTTTCTTACCAAGCCCAATCCAGCCTACTACAACAGTAACATTTTAGGTGTCACAAATTACGGTGATATAAATTTTTTGCACAGCGTTATTGTAAAACCGTTGGTTTATTTTTTGCTTCATTTAAATACATGGTGGTTGAGTGAGATAAAGGTGATGTGTATCTTGTATCACTTGGTTGTCCAAATAATATTGCTGACAGGTGGGCAAGACCTGCTGTCCTTAAAGCAGTAGGGGTTGATCAAAAGTGTAGTTCTTTCTTTTGGTTTTACACTTTCACAAACTTTCCTCTTTCTCCTCTGTCCCTTACTTTCATCTCATCTATGGCTTATTCTCGTCAGGCTGTGCTGTCTCGTCAGGTCGTGGCCCAGTGAAATACTGGTAATGAGTGGTAGTACAAGTAAAGATTTGTATAAGAATATTTGAGCAGATGCTTTTAGAACCTTCAAATATAAAAGCATCAGAAAATTTCATGGCTTTGTTTTATTATAAGAAGAGGTATATTTGAGGAAATCTTATTTTTTGTAATACCGCCTTTACTTGAAAGTAAATAGCGCACCTCTGTTACCTTGAAGATGATACCTTCAAGATCGTTGACAGGCTCAGATGTTGTTTTGAAATTTGGCCGGCAATGATTGCTAGACGCTTTGCTGTCATAAAGTAATGCTGTAATGCCATGGTTGCCACGAAACAAGAATTGAATAAAGGTTGCACGACCCGACGAGAAAATAAAAACAGGGATTTTCCTACCCTTCATAATCAGGATCCACGGGCCGCTGGATTTGGGAAAAACAGCTCGCTAATATTTTAAGTTGGGAATTTAAATCAGCTGTAACTTTGCCAATTTTGGTTCGATTTTCGTGAAATTTTCATCAACATGCAGCACAACATCAGAAATTGGGAAATTTGTTATTAAATTTGGGAATATCTGTCTCTAATTGGGAAAAAACTGGGGCCGATTACCGGCCCCAAATTTGCACTAGGAAAATCCCTGAAAAATCAAAATGGCGGTTTGGTTTGCTTCTTAGCCATTAGGCCGTGGTAACTCCCATGCATCGTCTTCGTCAATGGCAGTGTCTTCTAAAAGTGTGATCTCAAATGTATATTATTAGATGCATTTGTGAAGTTCAGAAGTATAGCGGATGTGGGTACATATGGAAATGTATAAATTTTTCAACAGAAATATAGGTCATTCAAGTGTAATTTTTGTTTCCACCAATAACTGAAATATTGTTGTTTCTTGGTGTGTGTGTATGTGTGTGTGTGTGTGTGAATTCAGGTTTAACGTCGCTTTCAACAATTTTTCAGTCATATCACGACGTTGTCTGGTTGCGACAGGGAGCTCAATGCTCACTTTTATAGTGCTGCCTCACTGAAGTATCATGTCCCAGACACATTACATGATACCACAGCCAGTCACATTATCCTGATACTGGGTCGACCAGTCCTAGCTCTATCCCATAAATCTGAGTGCCAAGCGAGGAGCAGCTAGAACCATTTTTAACGACTTTGGTATGTCGCGACCCGGGATCGAACCCGTGACCTCCCGTTCCCCGGATCGGACACTCTACCAACTGAGCTATAGGGGCCGGCTTTGTTGTTTCTTGGAAACATTTACATTGTAACTTAAACCACTAATTCTATGTGATCAATTTTAATTACAAATAATCTCTTAGGTGATATGCAGCAATATAGATCACAATATATAGCTCCACTCGTGGAGCGCTTTGGCGCAGTGGTAGAGCATCGGGTTTGTTATCGAGAGGAGCCGGGTTCGATCCTCACGTTAGCCAAAATGTTGTGTCCTTGAGCAAGACACTTCATCCACATTGCTTCAAACCAATAAAATAATAATAATAAAAAAAGTACTAAGTCCTGCTCGTAATGCTCAGATGTGAGTTTGTAGCAGTCTGGCAGTAATAGGAGAAAAAGAGAAAGGTGCATGACCTTTCCATTACAGATAGTTGTGTGATATGAAATGGCAGAAAAAATGGGATGTTGGGACTACAGGAAGACACTTGTTTGAGCTCCGTCCTTCAGTGAATGTGCAGACAGCTCAAGTACCAAACATTAAGACGCAGAGAATCATTTCTGAGCTCAGAACAGGGTACTGCAGGCTGAATGAGTATAGACATAAGACAGGATTGAAAGAAACTCCGAATTGCAACTGTGGAGATCCAGAAAGTGTAAGGCATTTCATAGAAGAATGTGAAATGTATAACGACATCCGTGAGAGGTTGAGGACGAGATTGTTCTACAGCTGTGGAATCAGTGAATTTACAACAAAACTTTTCCTAGAGGTAACCAAAGAAGACCCTTTAAAACTATATAGAGAAGAAATCAACTCCATTTTTGAGGAATTTCTGGCAGAAACAGGAAGATTTGATTTGAAAAAACTTCTGAATCTCTACTAAAAAGCAAACTTTTTTGCTACGGCATTGGGGGAAATACATTGAAATGGATAGATTCCTTCCTTTGCTACAGAAAGCAACGGGTTGTTGTTAATGGAGAAACTTCAGGGAGGGCTCCGGTCGATTAATGGACATCTCGGCCCCTAACAAAGTAGAAGTAAAACAAAGATCAGGAATTGATACAATTAACTTACTCCATCCATAAAAGACACCAAAGGGAAAGAAATACAAACATTAAGCGACCAGACCATAATGGAAACCTAAACAAAGGAAGGCCATTTGGACAGTTACTTTCCCACAAAATGGCCATATGGCCATCCAAAATTAAAAGACACAAGTGATACACACAGTAAGTAACAAACAACAACATAAATAAATCGCCACAGAAGAGCCGCCTTGGAACGGTCAGTGGAAGATTTCCACTGGGGGGCTTAAATCGATTTTACGTGGCCACAATCCTCGCCCTTACTTCCGTCGCGATTTAGACAAATAATTTGTTCAGTCCGCATGAAGGCCTCCTAACTCATCAGTGCAACATCTCCGTGAACACAAAAATCAAAGAACCACAGAGGTGAGACAACGGTGAGGACTCGACAGCAAGAAACCACTGAAATGCTGGAGCAAAAGAAAACCAACAGTTAGACTCCGATGAGCCCGACCAGAGACAGATCATCAGGCACCAACCAACATTACCTTGAATTAGATCTCTCTAATTCTCAATAAGCCTTTACGTTGGAGCCGTCATAGAATCTGAGGCCTGACCCACCGGCGTGCAATTAAAGAGGGAAGCAAAGTTGCCAACCGTGATTGGGTTAACTACCATGCATGCAGTCTGTCGTATAATATCCATGTTGTACCCAATCTTTTTATATCGAAGAATGATTTTACGAAATTGGGTGCTGAAGTCATTGCGGTTATATATTTTTCTGAATTTATATACTAAGTCACCATAAAATTCGGGTTCCGATAGACCTTGTTGCAGAAGAGATTTAAGTCCAATATTGAATTTTGAAATTAAATCAGAATGGCGTCTATAAAATTTTGAAAAGGCTTTGCGTAGTTTATGGTACCGATAACCCTGATTAAGGAGTTTAGCCGTTAATAATTTATTACGAGTGTTGAAGTCAGTTACATGACTACACACTCTAGCAAATCGAATTAATTGCGAAATATAAACGCCATAGGATGGCGCACGAGGAACATCACCATCCAAAAAAGGAAAATTTACAATCTCAAAATCAAAGTCATCGCGTTTATCATAAATTTTGCACGAAACAAATCCATCTACAATAGATAGATGTAAATCCAAAAACGGGGCCTCGGTATCAGAAGAATTTGCTTTATTTAACTGAAGTTCTAGGGGGTAAATCTGACTGATCAAACCATCAAAATAGGTATTATCAATATTTAATAAATCATCTAAATATCTAGAAGTTGAGCTAAAAGCTTCAATAATTTCAGTTTGGTTATCAATGGAAAGCGACAAAATGAAGTCTCTTTCATAACAATACAAGAATAGATCAGCCACAAGAGGTGCGCAATTAGTACCCATCGGAATACCCACAATTTGTCTAAATAACTTAGTACCGAATCTAATATAAATATTGTCAAGTAGAAAGGTGAGGGCATCACACACTTTCTGACATGACCAAAGTGTATAATTATTATGTTCTTTAGAAGTGAAAAATGCATTTCTGACATTACATGCAAGATAGAGAGAATCTTCTCTGTGAAAAGCCCATTCAATTAAATCATTAAGCTTTTCTTTTATAAGATTATGAGGAAGTGTAGTGTAAAGAGTGGAAAAATCGTAGGTAGACAGACTAGAAGCACGAAAATGTCTGGATTTCAATTTATTTAAAACCTCATTCGAATTTTTTATAGACCAAAACAGATTTCTTCCTGATCTTTCAAAGACTTTATCACAATATTTAATTACATGCGTTTTAATAGCAGTAAGACAGGAAGTTAATAATTTAGAAAGTTCAGTGGTAGTGCAAGAGCTAGAATTTGCAATAAACCGTGCTTTGTAAGGTTTTTTAGGAAGTTTTGGTAACCAGTATAGCGTAGGAAGCTTGTCTTGGCCTTCGTTAACACACACAGCAAACTTGGTGGCTGAAAGACAAACATGTTTATCTACTATAGCTCTCTCTTCAGCTAAAGGCTGAAGTTCATAGGCCTTAGTACCACCAAGCTCCTGCTTAAGCGTGTTAACATAGTGGAGCCGTCACACAACGACGACGTTGTTAGCGGCCTTGTCTGCAGGGGCCAAAACAAAATTCTTATGAAATTCTTGAATACCTAGTTTAAGATGACGTAAAGACGTCTTGGGCTTAGGAGGTAATAAGTTAGTATTTTGAGAATAGAAAGAAATGCGTTTATTCACTAGACTTAAAATGCTAAGTTTCCAGTCCTTTAGGGCTTTAAACTCAACATACTCTCGCTTACGCAAACTCAGCCCCTAACAAACTCGGCCCCCAGCCAACTAAGTCCCTATTAACTCAGGTTCTGCCGACGTTTTGGGCCTAAAATACTATGAATTTTTGTTTCCGAGATCCATTTGGAAGTTGGATAGATAGTTTTAAAGAAAGTTTGAGCATATTTATCGTTTTTAATAAGAAACATTATCCACGTTAAAAGAGCGCGGAAACCGCTGCTGTAATGAATTGAGTGTGACAGCTCGATATATAATTTGGACCACATGCAACCGAACTTTGACAATGCATAACTGGGGTTTACAAGGGTTTATATTATTCATTTTCGTATTGTTCTCTTATTATTTCCAAAAGCATAGATTGTTGGTTCTTGTAAGAACCGCGTCGTCGATGCTGTTTTAACAAGTACCCAAATTGGTTTGCTAAAAAAATCATAGATTGTTGGTATGTGTTAGAATCGCCTTGTCAACGTGTTTCTAACATGTACCCACAATCTATGTTTATAGAAGAAATATGAAAAATATGCCCAAACATGGAAATGAAAAATAGTGATAGTTTTTTCTCTTTTTTCCCCAAAACATAGCTTACGGGGACTCGAACCCACAACCTGTATTCCCCTTGTATACACCAGTTTTAAGAAACAAACTTAATTTTTCTGCTGTTCATGAAGGTATGAATGACAGCGTAGAACTAGCAAAGTTTACATGAATCCCTTCGGGGTCAAGTTACTTTGCAGGCGACCCGCTGCTTTCATATTTTCATGAACAACAGAAAAATAAAATTCAATTCTTAAATGACCACAACAGTACCTCGTGGATTTAAGTCGGTAAGGCCCCACAGAAGCAAATGACCTATACAATGTTAACGGGGGCGTTGAACCTCAAATCAAACAAACAAAATCACTGGTATTAATAGATAAAAACAATCCTTGATTTGTGCATTTATTTCAAGAATAAGCAACAACTTCGTTTCAACAATACAGCACATGTCAAACAATGACAAACAGTTTAAATCCTGAGCAGATGGTTCATTAAGAAAACTCGCCTATTCAAATATACTGCAAAAACGTGCCAACAAAAAGGTAAATATTACGATGAAAATCACATAGCATTGATTGCACACACTCGTTAGAACCCCGCCACGAGGAGGCTTTAACGAGTACCCACAGTAGCATTATTTTAGTCATGAACCGATAAATGTAAATATTCGAGTAAAAATATTTCTGTTTACACAACATGGATTGCAGGCACTCGTTAGAACCGCCTCCACGAGGTGGCTCTAACGAGTACCCACAATAGGCATGAACCGAGCGCTCTTCTGAGGGAATAGCGGCCATTTATTTATACATTGCAAGTATTTTGAGCAAATTATGGCAGTTGCTGACACTGATAATAATTTGCTTGCATTTAAGTGGCCGAGATGTAATTACGCTAAATTAATTAGCAAACTAATTAGCTTGGAAAGTGAGTGATAGTGAGTGACACTGACCATATTTCAATTGCAATTAACTGGCAGAGATGTAATTACACGCCACTTAATCAATCAGTTCATTAATTACATTGGATAGTGAGTGCCGGTGGATCCAGACCAGTGCGTCAAACACTGTTCAAGGTTCATTTAACTCATGGCTAATTTTGTAAGATGGGTTACTCATACTTTCATCAAAAACAGTTCAAAAAGTAATTTGGCATATTTACATTAAACATATGTGTATTATCTTCATCTCATCTTCATCTTCCAGTTAAGTGCTGGGCCCAATGTTTAAAAACAGGATAAAAACATCATGTCCGGGTCTAGAACTGTGGAGGTCCAGCGCTGACGCAGTTCTTGAAGGCATCTAGCGATGGAGAGGTTACCACGGACACAGGCAATGCGTTCCAGAGACGAGGGGAAGAAAGAACTCTGGCAGTATAGCACCAGGAAACGTATCTCATGGCCTCTAGTAGAAGTTCCTATGTGGATCAGATACTTCTCAGCTGGAGTATCTACGAGGTGGTTTACGATCCGGTACATCATGATCGACTTGCTTTGCTCACGGCGTGATTGGAGATCTTCCCAGCCCAGATTCTGTAGCATGGGTGTGACGCTGCTTGTACGTCTGTAGTCACTTTGGCAGAATCTTGCTGCTCGTCTCTGGACAGCTTCGACCTTGTTGATGCTGGTCTTGGTTGATGGGTCCCAGACTGTTGCCGCATACTCGACTTGTGGGCGGACGAGGGACTTATAGCTGGTTGCCTTTATATCCTTCGGGCAAGATGACAAGTTCCTCTGGAGGAAAGAGATAGTCTGGTTGGCCCTCTTGGTCACCACATCCACATGGCTGTTCCAGGTCAGTTTACTGTCAATGGTGACTCCAAGGTACTTTGCTTTTGTAGTCTCCTTGAGTACATGACCGTGGATGTTATATGACGTCTGGACAATCTTCCGCTTGTTGGTAATTCTGATGTAATCGCACTTGTCTGGGTTAAAAAGCATTTGCCAGTCCCTCTCCCATTCCTGTAGGTGATCAAGATCTTCCTGTAGTGACGCTGCATCTTCCTGGCTTGATATCTCTCTGTACAGCAGGCAGTCATCAGCAAAAAGCCGCACTGTAGAGGAAACTCGGGATGGCAGGTCATTGATGTAGATCAGGAACAAGAGAGGTCCAAGAACTGTACCCTGCGGAACACCAGAAGTAACGGGTGAAGATGTTGAAGTTTTGCCGTCCAAAACTACTCTCTGGTATCGGTCAGCTAAAAAGCTATTTATCCATGTGAGTGTCTTGTTCCGGACTCCATAGTGGTAAAGATTGATGGCAAGGCGTTGATGTGCAACTTTATCAAATGCCTTGCTAAAATCAAGCAGGATGGCATCGATCTGTTTCCTCCTATCCAAGCCGCTAGCAAGATCATGGACTGTTGTTATAAGCTGAGTCTCACACGATCGCCTTTTCCTGAAGCCGTGTTGTTGGTCACAAAGGATGTGATGACTGTCCAAGTACTTCATAAGGTGACTGTGGATAATATGCTCCATGGTCTTGGAACAGATCGACGTCAGGG
>OY757020.1:22537389-22660033 GCA_963580285.1 Lucinisca nassula | reverse complement strand
TTAATGTAGGTACTGTTTGTATAAGTAAGTTGGCACCATGCTTGACCTACATGTACAAAGCATTAACCCACCAGTAAGAGGGGGGGGGTGGTTATGTCATGTACAAGCAATAGATGTGAATAGAAGCTGTGAAATTTAAGGAAGCTGTTTTTAATGATATATGTGGGTCTTTGCCCTAAATTCTTGATGCATTTTAGGTTACTGACAGCTAATCAGAATTTTTTTTTAACTGCGCAAATTTTGAGAACTAGGTCAACACAAGACATTCGCCTGAAACAAATAAATATGAGCAATTACAGGGGGAACAACCTACGTCATAGCAGAGATGTCGTACCCATTTCAGAAGCGGCCATATTGGTGTAAATAGGGTAAATAAAATGCTTCAAACTAGATATGTACATTAGGAGTCTTCAGAAAACATACTTCAGCTGGTAACCGACAATTTTACATCACATCAGTAATCTAATTCCACCTAGAAACATTGAAAAGGCCTCGATAGCTTCGCCACAAGATTTGATTCGGCGCTGTAAACAATGATAGTTCCGGTGTAGCGTGAGATGATTGATCCCGTGAGATTCTTCAGTCGCACCGGAAGCTGCTGAAATCCCTCACGGAGGGATGTGAGATAATTCAGCCGTGAGAAGTTTAATACGATAACGGGTATCGAAACTCTCTTAGTATATTAAATGATAAATTATGCTGGCATATTAATTAAACTTTAATTTTATGCTGGAGAAGCCTATCTAAGGAAATTAGAAGCCGTTTTACTAGTGATTTTTATAATATTTATTTATTTATTTATCACCAAGCCCCGACTGGCGGGGGCCCAGTGACAAACAGTTACTATAGAATGTAGAAGGATAGTATCTTGATGAAAGGCAACTCTGTCAATCTGGACTTATATTGGGGTCCGACTTGACCAAAGTCAAACTGCAACGCCCTAGATCACTCAGGGCGACTGGACTTAGGGGCGAAATGGTCCGTATTCATAGAGGTGTTGATTATCAAATTACAGAAAAAAAACGCAAAAAAGAAAAGAAAACTGTATTGACATTTCTTGTTTGTTTTGTTTGATTTGAGGTTTAACGTTCCCGTCAACACTGTATAAGGTCATTTTGAAGATGTTGCTTCCAACATTGCCCGTCATTGAGATGAAATGACATCTCAAGCCCTGTCGCCCAATGAGACCAATAGGGTTTATAATCATAGACGGTCCGACTCGCACCGCTTTGCCTGGTCAGGTTTAGATCCTCTAAGCGGTTTACCAGTACTCGTGTGCTGTCGGTTTCAGCTCTGCGTTGAAGCATCGTGCAGCCCATCTATTTCTTCCAGTCCGATGGGGAGGGGACTTCTTACTTCTAACTTCTGCTTCGACGTTGTTTTGGTAGGTAAGTAAGTAGGTACATATAGGTGGTTGGTTGGCTAGATAGGTAGGTAGGTAGATGGGTGGCTGGGTAGGCAGATGAGTTTGATTTGAGGTTTAACGTCCCCGTCAAAACTACATAGGTCATTTGGAGTCGATGCTGTCTTCCTACCTACCTACCTACCTGCCTAATGTCCGTACCTTCCTACCCACCGAGCCAGGAAGCCACCAGACCATTTACCCTACCTACGTACCTACCCGTCTAACTAGCTAATCAACCTATGTCTAAGGACTAAGCCTGTCCGGGCATAGTGGTATGAGTCAATCCGTCCAAAGCCTTTTGGTTTCATTGCGCGGCAGGGCGGGAACTGTCATTTCATAAAGTCCCACAAAATCGGAAGTGATGTCTCCAAAATGATCTAAATAGTGTTGACGGGGTCATTAACTCCAAATCAATCAAAAACATTCCTACTTAATTACATTCCTACCTATACGTCTACAAACCTTCCTATCGATATACGTACGTAATACCTACTTACCTACATTGCTGCCTGCCTACCTATACCCACCTACCTACCTACCTACCAAAACAAACAAATATACGAGCCTACCTACGACCTTCCTATAGATCTACCTACCTACCCATCGCCACCAGCCCAAATCTGCCATTCCAACCTCATCACGCAAACAAGCCTATACAATTTTGATCCCTTAAACCCACTTTCAGATATTAAAACCTGGTTTAAAGGAATCTTTATTAGTTGTCATATTTCTGCTCAAAACATAGATTGTGGGTACTCGTTAGATGGATGGATGGATGGATGGATATTTTGTTTAAAGACGCTCAACCCTAATAGGGCATATAGCGTCTAAAAATAATTAGATATTAGATATAAAATTGTTATTGAAGTTTAAAAGTTAAAATATTAATGATTACAGTTTGTTAAAAAGTCCGATTTCTTTAAGAAAATTGATTAATTGATAAGATGGTATGTCATTAAAAAGGTCTTTCATTGTTGTAACATTAAAATATTTTGAGCGTATATGATGAAATTCTACACATGAAATGAGAAAGTGTTCAACTGTAAACGGTTCGTTACAAGATATACAGAAAGGTGCTTGTTCGTTTTTTAATATGTAGGAATGAGTGAGTCGTGTGTGTCCAATACGGCATCTTGTAAGTTTAGTCTGGTCTTTCCTATTATAATTCAAAAAAGTACATTTGGTATGAAAATTTGGTTGAATTTTATTTAATTTATTATTATTTTCTTTTTCCCAAATTGATTGGCATTTATTTTTTATATATAGGTTTATGTTCGATTTTAAATCTGAAGAAGGAATTTTTAAATTGGTAATAGTTAACGATAATGCTGATTTGGCTTCCAAATCAGCTAACTCATTACCACGGATATTTACATGACTGGGAAGCCAGCAGAATATGATCTCCTTTGAGACGGAAAGATAGTGATATTTTCTAAGAATTTGTTGAATCAAGGGGTTTCTGTGCTGTTGATCTTTCAGAGCTTTTAGTACAGAAAGAGAATCGGAATAAATGATGAAATGTCTTTCAGGTTGATCTCGAATGTGATAGAGTGCGATATCAATTGCTTTTGCTTCAGCGGTAAAAATAGAGCTAATATCGGGTAGTCTAATGCTATCAGTGAAATTCGGACTAATGACAGAACAAGCAACTTTCTCATCCTGTTTCGAACCGTCAGTGTAAATGGAAATGTGATTTTTAAAATGTGATTTAATTTCTAAAAATTCGTTTTTAAAAATATGTGAATCAACTTCAGATTTCTTATTTTTATGTAAATCTAAAACTATCTTTGGATTAGGTAATGTCCATGGTTCTTTCGATGGAAATGAAAATGATTGAATATTTTGGACATTAATATTGGCTTCTGTAAATAAAGGTCGTATTCTTAGGCCAAGAGGTTTAATTGCGGAGGGTTTATTTTCGTAAAATCTTTCATAATTAGGGTTAAAACACATTTATATGCTGAATTGCGTGGATTTGCAGCTAATTTGGAAGCATATTGAAGAGACAATTTTTCTCTTCTAACATAAAGTGATGGTTCATTAGATTCAGCATAGAGACTATCAACGGGTGAAGTGCGAAAGGCACCTAGTGCTAAACGTAAACCTTGATGATGTATAGTATCCAAAGATTTTAAATAAGATTTCCTAGCAGATCCATAGACTATGGAGCCATAGTCCAATTTGGAACGAATTAACGATCTATACAGATTTAAAAGAACAGTACGATCTCCTCCCCAGTCGGAACTGGACAGGACTTTTAAAATATCAAGAGCTTTTAAACATTTAGCTTTCAAAGCTTTGATATGAGGAATAAAAGATAATTTGTTATCGAATGTAAGACCCAAAAACTTCGCCTCAGTGACGACTGGAATTGGACTGCCGTATATAGTCAGTACAGGATCTAAATGCAACTTGCGTATTTGGCAGAAATGAACACACTGAGTTTTTGTTTTAGAAAATTTAAAACCATTTTCTGTTGCCCAAGTTTCTATATTATTTAAACACCTTTGGAGTTTAAATTCAATGGTTTCCATATTTTTGGATCGATAAAAGATTCCAAAATCGTCAACAAAAAGCGAACAATCTGGGTCTTTTACACATTTAACTATATTATTAATTTTTATGCTGAACAAGGTTGGTGATAAAATACTACCTTGTGGTACACCTTGTTCTTGATCAAATGTGTCCGATAATGTATTTCCTATGCGAACATTAAATGTTCGATCGGACAAGAATTTTTGAACAAAAAGTGGCAATCGGCCTTTAAGGCCCAAGTTGTGTAAATCTTTCATGATGCCATATTTCCAAGTCGTATCATAGGCCTTTTCTAGGTCAAAGAATACAGCTACGACATGTTCTTTTTTTATAAAGGCATCACGTATAAATGATTCTAAGCGAATCAAGTGATCGTTAGTAGAGCTGTTTTTTCTAAAACCAGCTTGAAATTTAGTGATAAGCTGGTTTGATTCTAAGAACCAAACCAGCCTATCATTAATCATTCTCTCCATTGTTTTACATAAGCAACTTGTCAAAGCAATAGGTCTGTAATTAGTGGCTTCAGTATGATCTTTATTAGGTTTCGGAATAGGAATAATGGTAGCTTTTCTCCAGTTTTCAGGGAATTTTCCAGTGATCCAAATATCATTCAGGATATTTAATAATGTTTCCAATGCCTTGTTGGGTAAATGTTTTAAAATTTGATAGTGTATGTCGTCAGGACCAACAGCAGTATCATGAGATTTATGGAGAGCATCTAATAATTCTTTAGTAGTGAAAGGTAAATTATATTTTTCATGATTTAATGAGGAAAAATTTAAATTCTTTTTCTCTTGTTCTTGTTTAATATTTTGGAAATTTTCTGAATAATTTGAGCTAGAGGAGTTTTTCTGAAAATTTTCCCCCAAGGCATTGGAAATGTCTTTAGCCGTTGAACACACATTTCCGTTCGATTTGATATGGACATGTTTATTTGATTTGTTTTTGCCACTAATTTTTCGAATCATGTCCCATATTTTCTTAGTTGGTGTTCTGGTATTCAGTTTTGAGACGTATTGCTGCCAAGATGCTTTTTTGGCCGATTTTATTGTTTTGCGAGCTTTAGCTCGCATGTATTTAGCATGGATAAGATTTTCTTTTGTTGGTTGTTTATTGAATTTTCGTAATGCAGATTTTCTTTTATTGATTGAAGTTTTAACTTCGTCATTAAACCAAGGTCTGTTTCTTTTTGAAAAAGTCGAGGATTTAGGAATACATTTTTCAGCAATATCAATCAATTCATCAGTAAAATCTTGTATATCACTTGCAGTTTTAAAAAGTTTAGGGTCGAGTTTTTCATTACATAATTGATTAAAATTTTCCCAATTTGCTTTACTCAAATTCCATCTGGGGTGACGATCCTCATGGGTCGATGCAATTTCTTCAATTACTATCGGAAAATGATCGCTCCCATGGAGATCGTCCACAACAGACCAATCAAAATCTAGATAAATATTTGGAGAGCAAATTGAAAGATCTAAAGCAAAATAATTTCTTGTGGGAGAATGAAGATATGTTGGTTGTTTATCGTTAAATAAACATAAATCATTTTCAGCAATAAAATTTTCTATGATTTCTCCTTTGTCATTTGTATCCGAGCAACCCCATAATTTGCTGTGACTATTAAAATCTCCTAATAATATATAAGGACTAGGTAATTGATTTGTTAAATTTTCTTATTCTTGTTTAGAAAAATTATAGTGTGGTGGAAGGTAAACAGAACAAATAGTTATGGATTTGGATAAAGTGACGTTTACAGCAACAGCTTGTAAATTAGTGTTTACATCTATTTTCCTATGAGGAACGTCAGATTTTACCAGGATTGATGTACCTCCTGATGCCTTCTGATTATCCGTTGTGATATGATTGTACATACTGTAACCTTTGAAATTAATATTATCTGTAGTTTTCAAGAAAGTTTCTTGGAGACAAATGACATTAGGAGAAAAAAGTGTAGTTAAAATTAAAAGTTCGTTAAAATTGGCTTTCAGTCCTCGACAATTCCATTGAATTATTGACTTCTTATCCATGGTTGAATGGAGAGAAGATTAAAACAAGGAATTTAATCCTTTATCTTTTATTATTAGCCTTTAAGAACGTGGAGGGATCATGATCCAACTCCATGTCCTCAAGGGCGCCGTACTGATTAGCCAGTTTTACTGGATCAGCAGACGCCCCTTTACTGTTTGGGTTTGATCCTTTATGCTTTTCTTTGCCGTTTTTTTCTTTTTGATCTGCTGTCCCCGACGTGGATCGGGAGTGTGATCTGCTAGAATGTTTGCCGTTAGGTTGTGAACTGGTCTGTGAAGTTTGTCTAGATTCTGATCTAGAATGATGAGTAGATGTAGGTTGTGACGATGTAGGTTGTGATGTGGGTTTTGGTTTAACAGTAGAGGTAATTACTTTCGAATGGGGTTTAATTTCAAAATCTTTTTCGTTAAATTGAGTGGAGGTTTCTTTTGTTTCAGGTTTGCTGGCAAGGGATTGGACAACTTTTGCGAATGTGTTTTCTGGTTTGTTTTGTTGTATTTTCTTTGCTTCCAAATAGGTGACGTTTTGTGTAACTTTAATTTTCATGATTTCTTTTTTCCGTTTTCCAAACTTCACAGACATTGGATTTAGACAAATGATCTTTTCCGCAGTTCACACATTTTGGAGAGTTCTTGCAGTTGGTACTTCTCACAAACAGATCCGACAGGGACAGTACAATCATTTTCATGGTGCCCAAACCTCTGACAATTGAAACAACGCAGAGGATTGGGCACGTAGATTTCGACCGGTATTATCCTGTAGAAGATCTTCAGCGATTTCGGCAAGGAAGTAGAGTTGAAAGTGAGTAGAAGTGTATTTGTATCAATCAGATTTCCGTCTTTTTTTACTTTAAATCTTTTACATGCCGTTACACCTTGTTCTTTTAGATATTCAATTATGCTGGCTTCCGATTCTTGCTTTAGCATTCTGTCACGGATAATTCCTTTACAAGAGTTGAGTGTTTTATGTTCCGTGACAGAGACGTTCATATTAAAGAATTTGTTTACTTTCAGCAGGTTTTCGGTTTGTGATTTTCTGTTTGTTTCTATTAAAAGTGTGCCATTGTTTAGTTTTTTGACGTTTTTTGGTGTGCCAATCAATGATTCTATTTGCTTTTCAATAACGAACGGAGAAAGAGTTGTAACGGCCTTATCTTCCTTGCTCGAAATCACTAAAAATCGAGCGAAATTGTCATTTGCTTTGAAATTGAAAGTAGTCGGTTCCGGGTCGTCATCTGATAAATCTAAAAATGCTCTTTTCCTAGTGTTGGATCCCATGGTGAAAATTTATGATTCGATAGCTATGCGCCCCACCCTCCTTGGAGCCCTACAAGGGGACGTTTAATGGAAATGGATCTCCTATTTCCAACGCCAAGGCTACATTGCTATTATACTCGATGACAGGACCAGAGTCCTTCCGCTCCACTTCTGTTTTATGATTCCCAACTATGCACCCAGATTTCAAAGAAAAATGAGGAACAGTTGGGACCCATCCCCACCCATATTCTCTCCCTCACAGAAGCTTCTGCTGAATTTCCCCAGTACAAGCCCACCGATTGATCCATCAGCCGCCGCCCATCAAATAACACTCAAAGATAGAGGAATAAGACAATTAAACCCGGTTTGTACCATAAAGATACGTAAAAAAGAAAGAAGGAAGATAAGGACAAGCTGTGCGATTCTAGAGCTTGGCACGACTGAGCCGATTGATTCAGGCCGGATCTAGCCCAAACCCCTCTTCTATCTGAAATATGGGCCAAAATGATGTGTTGAAAAGCTGGAGATCCCTGGGCTTTTCTCAATCATCAGGATCCCTTCTTCCAGCATACGAGACGCCACTCACGGCAAACAAGTGGCTCCTGTTTCAACAAGGAATTTCATCCCCATTCACTACAGAAGGAAAGTGACCTGTATATTTTATTCCCTACAGACAAGGGAGGCCGAAAACGTTTGCTTAAATAAAAGCTTGGCTCTGAAAACAGGAGATCCTTTGCTAAATATGAGATCCACGATTATGGTAAGAAATTGTTGAGGTGATAAGTTTCAGAGAGAACAAAGTATTTTATAAACTAATAAAGAATAAAGCTGTGTTAGATGATGACGAACACTTCAGAACTTCGTGATAAGTATCCAATTCTGTTAACATTGATGTAACATAAAATAACTTTGGGGTAACATGAAATGACAAGTTACTTATCGAATAACGTATACAAAATGCATCTTTCATTGTTTGATGTGCAGAGTGAAGGAGCATGAAAAAGTGACACATACACAGTACAAACATATACAGATGAGGTTTCTTCTTTGTGGTGCGCGACCCACCAGCAATGATGATACACGTACAAATGAAGCGTGGTAGTAACATGAGATAGGAAAGGTTTAAAAGGATAGATCTCGCGTAGTGAATTGTATAAAAAATTTGGTAAGATGCATTTGAATAAATTGAATTACAAAATAATACCGGTCGAACGGACGATTGTTCTGTATGTTGGAGGCTTTTACCCAACTGCCACAGAACCTGAAGGCAGCCACCTATTTCGAGGCACCGGGTGGTCTCGGCAATGGGACTGTTTTCGGTGGGGTCTTACCACTCTGCCACACTCCCGAAGGCAGCCGCCATATTTCTACCCCCCGGGCAGGCGCGGGGCCGGTACTCGTTAGAACCGACTCGCCGAGGCAGTTCTAACGAGTACCGACAATCTATGTTTTGTGCAGAGAAATAAAATATCAGATATTTTATCTAAAAAATTTCGTTTTGGGTGGTAAAATTTTATCCGTATATTTGACTTTGCGTGTTTTCGGAATATACCTACCTTCATGCATATCTCCACTCTTCCTACCTGTCGCCCCCGCCCATCAAGGCTTTAAGAAATATATGGGCTGCATGATGCTTCCGCGCAGAGCTGAAACCGACCGCACACGAGTACTGGTAAATCGCGTAGAGGCTCTGAGTCTACCGGGGCAAAGTGGTCGGAGTCATGCTTATAAACCCTATTGGTTTCATAGGGAGACAGGGCTTCAGATGTCATTTCATCTCAATGTCGGGCCAAAGTCACAACAAAATGAAAGCAACGTCTCAAAAAGGACCTGTATCGGGATGACGGGGACGTTAAACCTCAAATCAAACAAACAAACATAACCAATATATCTACTTAACTTCCTACCTATCCACAGCGTCGATTTTTGTTTGAACTGAGGTTTAACGTCCCCGTCAACACTGTAAAGGTCATTTTTGGAGACGTTGCTTCCAATTTTGTGGGACTTTTACCCGACATTGGGATGAAATGACATCTCAAGCCCTGTCCCCCAATGTAACCAATAGGGTTTATAAGCATGGACGGTCCGACTCGTGCGCACCGCTTTCCCTGGGCAGGCTTATATCCTCTAAGCGATTTACCAGTACTCGTGTGCGGGTCGGATTCAGCTCACCTACAGCGTCGAAGGAAGACGTCAAAAGTAAGCCTATCTACCGACCTACACATCCAGCCACGCACCCACAAGACCATTCACCCTACTTATACCTGCCTACCTACATAGCTACCATGCAGTCAGCCCCGGTGGGTCGGGCCGGCTTTGGTTGGTTGATAGTGAGCACTGGGTTCGGTAATATTAATTTTTTTTTTTTTTTTTTTTTTTTTTTTTTAAGTTTAAATATTGTATTGAAGTTTCTTCTGTTTTGTTTTTTGTTTTTTTTTTATTGAAACGGTTGAGAGAAACATCAGGCATTATAACGGAACCCGGGAATGGACATGAATTTTTATTTTTATTATGTTGTGCGAACAAGATAATATCTTGAGCGGACAAGATATTATCTTGTTCGGACAACATATTTTGTGTGGACAAAATATTATCTTGTGCGGACAAGATATTATCTTGTTCGCACAAGATATTATCTTGTGCTGACAACATCATATCTTGTGCAGACAAGATATTATCTTGTTTGCACAAGATATTATCTTGTGCAGACAACATAATATCTTGTTCGCACAACATATTATCTTGTGCGGACAAGATAATATCTTGTGCGGACAAGATAATATCTTGTGCGGACAAGATAATATCTTGTCCGTGCGGACAAGGTAATATCTTGTGCGGACAAAAAATATCTTGTACGCACAAGATAATATCTTGTCCGCACAACATAGATCTTTTGTGGACAAGATAATATCTTGTGCGCATAAGATATTATCTTGTTCGCACAACTTAATATCTTGTCCGCACAAGCTGATATGTTGTGCGAACGAGATAATATCTTGCCCTCAAGATAATATCTTGTTCACACAAATTCCAAAGAATTTCAAACCTTTCACAAAATTTTACTTAGTTTCATCAGCAGTGAGGCGGTTTCTAACGAGCACCCAAAACCTATGTTTGGAGTATAAATCAGTAAAATAGCGCAAGTTTTCATCAGAAAAATTACTCTTTTGAGGGGACATTAAACCCCCAATTCATACAAAACATACCTTGTTAGTTACATTCCTACCTACATACCTTCCTCTCGATATACGTACGTAATATCTACTTACCTACATTCCTGCCTGCATACCTACCTAACAAAACATAAATATCACCAGCCCAAACCTACCATTCCTACCTCATCACGCAAACACGGCTGTATAATTTTGATACCCTTAAACCCCACTTTAAGATAGTAAAACTGGGGTTGACAGGGATATTTTTATTTGTCATATTTCTGCTCAAAACATAGATTGTGGGTACTCGTTAGAACCGACGCGCCGAGGCGGTTCTGACGAGTACCAAAAATCTATGTTTTGTGCAGAAATAGGAAATAATATCAGGATTTTTATCTGAAAAATTTCGTTTTTGGTTGTAAAATTTTGTCAATATATTTGAACAGGCGTGTTTTCGTGATATACCTACCTACATGCATACCTCCACTCTACCTACCTGTCGCACCCGCCCATCGGGGCTTCAAGAACTATATGGGCTGCATGATGTCTTCCCGACCGCACACGCTCTTAGCCTGGCCAGGCAAAGCGGTCGGAGTCGGAGCGTTCATGCTTATAAACCCTATTGGTTTCATTTGGCGACAGGGCTTGAGATGTCATTTCATCTCAATGTCGGGCATAAGTCACACAAAAATGAAAGCAACGTCTCCAAAATGACCTGTACCGTGATGACGGGGACGTTAAACCTCAAATCAAACAAACAAACAAACAAAATATATCTACCTAACATTCTACCTACCTACAACGTCGAAGACTGGCCCCCGCCTATCGGGGCTTGAAGAAATAGTTGGGCGCATGATGCTTCCACGCAAAGTTGAAACTGACGGCACACGAGTACTGGTAAACCGCTTAGAGGATCTAAGCCTGCCCAGGCAAAGCGGTGCGAGTCCGCCCGTCCGTGCTTATAAACCCCATTGGTTTCATTGGGCGACAGGGCTTGAGATGTCATTTCATCTCAATGTCGGGTAAAACAAAATTGGAAGCAACGTCTCCAAAATGACCTATACATTGTTGACGGGGCCGTTAAACCTCAAATCAAACAAAACCAACAGCATCGAAGGAAGAAGTTAGAAGTAAGCCAACCTACCTACCTACCCATCCAGCCACGCCCGAACAAGACCATTCACCCTACCTACATACCTACCTACCTGCCTTCCTAGCTACCATGCAGCCAATCTGTTTCTTCAAGCCACGGTTGGTGGGGTTGATTTTGTTTGGTTGATAGTGAGCAGTGGGTTCGGTAATTACTTCTGTTTATTTATTTTTGTTTTATTTCCTGAAACGGTTAAGAGAAAACATTACCCCATATAAGCAGAAAGGTGTGAAAATTAGTCAGGGTGTTTTGATAAGCATGGGGACAACAGGAAATGTCAAATAATAAATCACACATGTTAATCACTAAAATTTAAATTCAATGAAACCCAACATTTAAAGGGGTACAATATCCTTTGGAAGCTAGGAATACACAGCAGAACTGAAAAGGTAAGAGCGTACATGTTTTCTCTAAGCCTCGGAGTATGATTAATATTATCATTATTATTTATTATAATTGTTATTATTGTTGTTTTTTATTATTTTTATTATTATTATTTTTATTATTGTAAAAGGGCACTTATATTGAGATCAAGCTAATTGCTACAGTGTTCCAATCCATTTAGGTAGAATAATAATTCTAAAATTTCCAAATAACTTGCTTTTTAAAATTATTAATTGTGAAAACACGACTATTAAAATATATTGAAGTTTTACTATTAAATTTTTAGACAAAATATTCTGATATTTTTCATATTTTCACTGGAAAACATAGATTGTAGGTACTCGTTAGAAAGGCCTCGCCGAGACGGTTCTAACGAGTACCTACAATCTTTGTTTTCCAGCGGAAATAAAATAATATACACCGCTGCAAACCCCAGTTTTACTAATAAAAGTGGGGTTTAATGGGGTTTAAAATATAGGCGTGTTTTCCTTATAATGTTTCAAGAATATACATGTACCCGCATATATTTTGTTCTTTTTGAACACATGGACACCTATTCATGGCATATTTAATACGGATATCTTTCGAATAAATAAATAAATAAAGAAAGAAATAAAGCCTGTAATAAATAGTATTCGTAATGTAAACAGATTTCTTTAGACATTTTAAACAGGCTCAATGTGAAAGGGACAGGGGCTAACAGGAATTGGATGAAGTTTCTCACGGCTTTCTTGCGCATGCGCAGCTATACCTTGGAATTAAGGTTCTCACGGGTTTAAAGATCTCACGGTACACCGGCATATCTGCACTTTCGGTCGGCCTTGGTAGCTCGATACCTGTTGGGCTCGGCAACATTTGTTCGTGAATACTGCATCGTGTTTCCACGTAGGCGCGGCCGAAATGGTAAACCGCTTAGAGGGCCTAGACCTGCCCAGCCATAATGGTGCGGGTCGGACCGTCCATGCGTATAAACCCTATTGGTTTCATCGGGCCACAGGGCTTGAGATGTAATTGGATAAAATAGTCACGTACAAAACGGAAGCAACATCTCCAAATGACCTGCATGTATAAAGAATTATGACGGGGACGTTAAACCTCAAATCAGTCTAACGAACAAACAAACTAGTCGAACATGAAAATTTACCATAGAACGATTCAAATACATGGGTCACGTCATGAGAAAACCTTAACTTCTCATTAGCGATCACCAACATGTGCACTCGTGCAGTTCGAAAATTATTTTAGTTTTCGCGAGTTAAATCATAACCGCAACATTTAACATTTTGGACATCATCGCTATTAACATCTGATTAATAGATGCCTGCCTTGTTTGACCTTGTCGCTATTAATAGATCCACCGTTCCATTAATATTACAAAGCTGTATCAACTGACAACTTACCTTATGACAGGCACCTTTGCACGGATTGTTTCTGCGTTTTTATTGCTCTTTTGTTTCTAAATCAAACCAAAGTTATTCGTCTAAACCAAAGATCTACATTACGTGTGAATAAATAAAGTAATGGATGATTTGAAATGTTGCAGTAGCGGTACGATACAGCTTCTCGCTACACAGCCTGACCTTGCTATGATTCTACCGCAGGTAATGCGTAGGAGTTTTTTTTTTTTCATATAAAAATAAATCGTATTCGCTAGTTGTAGCGGATAAACACAAATAATAGTAACAATATGTAGTTCGTTTAAAAAGAAATACAAAAGCATGAAAATTGGCGACATGTTTTGTGCTTATTGATGGAAGTTCGGGCCTATTTAAATGCTCGGAGATATACAGTCTTTGTGAGTTAATTTTGTATTAAGGTCAGCTGAGGAAATAAGCGTATGAATTCTTATTTTTGTCTACAACAAATTAGGAATACCTTACCCCTTTTATGGGTGATTTTCATTCATTGAAGTAATTATATGCAAATTATTGTTAAATATGGTAGTTTGATAAATATTCTGGTACTGATGTCGATGATAGTTCTGACCTATTTCTAATGCGCAGGGATACAGCATTTTTGAGTTAATTTGGAAATAAGGTCATCCGAATCGTGTAGTAAAATTGGGGGCTTCGCCCCCAAAAAGGGTTGGTGATAGGATGCTTCCCTGAGGAACACCCTGCTCTTGATCGTAATTATCAGACAAAGTCTGACCAACTCTTACTTTGAAAGATCTTTTAGAAAGAAAGTTAGAAAATAAATTTGTCAAATGACCTCAACGCCAATTTTATGTAGATCTTTTATAATGCCATATTTCCATGTGGTGTCATACGCTTTTTCTAAGTCAAAGAATATGGCTACAACATGCTGTTTTCTAATGAAATCATTACTAAAGAAGGTTTCTAATCTGACTAACTGATCGTTAGTTCTGCGATTTGCCCTGAAACCCGTTTGATATCTGAAGATCAAATTATTTGCCTCCAAATACCAGACGACTCTCTTATTGATCATTCCCGACCATAGTTTTACAAACACAACTTGTTAAAGCGATAGGCTGATCATTTGTTGGATTGGTATGATCTTTGTTTGGTTTTGGGATTGGAACTATAACAGCTTCCGACCAACATTTGGGAAATGTACCTTTTTCCCATATAAGATTAAAATGTATAGAAGACATTTCTGAGAAGATTCTTGAAGATGTTTCAGAATTTGGGAGTGTATGTCGTCCGAACCAGCAGCTGAATCATTAGCATTTTGCAAAGATTCCGAAAGTTCAGCTGTCTTGAAAGGAAGATTATATTTTTCGTCATTTTTTTGACTCAAAATTGTGAGAGTTTTGTTCTTCCTCTGTTTTAATATTTTGGAATTTATTACTGTAATGTTCGGATCAAGAGTTGTGTTCAAAAGTTTCAAATTTATTTGCTATTTCCTTTTTAGTTTCGTATGTGACTGAATGTGTTTACAAGGCGATTTTTTATTTTTGCCATTTATTTTCTCAACATATTCCAGATCTTCTTCATTGGTGTTCGTGAATTTATTTTGGAGACGTACTTTTGCCATAATGTTCGTTTGGCTGTTTTTATAGTACGTCGAGCTTTGGCTCGCATTATTCGTGTTGTATTTAAATTATCTGCGGTCGGTTGTATGTTAAATTTCTTCAAGCTGTTATTGCGAATTTTAACGGCTTCTTTACAATCCTCATTGAACCAAGGCCTATTTTTCTTTGGATTTGTCGAGGATTTAGGAACACACTCGTGAGATATTTCTAAAAGCGATTCTGAAAAAGACATGATTGGATCAATTTCATTAGTAAAATTCTCAAATTGTAATTTTTCTTCACAAAGTGTTTTGAAATTCATCCCAATCGGCTTTGAGATTCCATCTTGGTAAAGAAACGTCATTTGCTGGTTCAATTTCATTAATAATGATAGGAAAATGATCGCTCCCATGAAGCTCGTCATGAACCGACCATTCATAATCTAAATAAAGTGATGGATGACATATGGATAAATCAATGGAGGAATTGGTTCCATAAGCTGGATGTAAATACGTATGTTTATTGTCATTCAATAAACATATATCATTCTGTGATAACGTCTTCGATAATTTTACCTTTAACATTTAAATCTGAACAACCCCAAAGTTGGTTTGTCCATTAAAATCGCCCATTAATATAAAAGGACAAGGAAGTTGAAGGATAAAGTTTTCTGATCATTCTGATCAAGATGGAATAGAAGCAGTACGTAGACAGAACAATCAGTAATGGATTTAGACATGGAGACTTTTATAGCTTTTGCTAGTAGATTTGTAGTAAGATCGATTGAGCTATGAGGAGTATCTGGTTTTACCAAGATGGAAGTTCCACCCGAGGCTTTTAAGCCATCGTTGTGGATATAATAGTAAGCCGAATAATTGGTAATGTTTATAATGTCAGACTGTTTAAATTTAGTGTCCAGAATACACAATATTTGGGGAGAAAATAACGATATAAGTAATAATATTTCATTGTAATTTGCTTTAATTCCTCGACAATTCCACTGATTTATTTTATTGTGATTTGTGTTATCCATGAGAAAATGAAGATATTAATAATGTTAATCACTTTCCATTTCTTGATCTGGATCAAGATCCCCATAGCGATTTGCTTTTTTTTATCCTTTTTGTTGTCTGTTAGAATTTTTGTTTTGGGGTGGCTTTGGCGATTCATTTTTCACTTATCCCTTGTTCGTGATGATGGTCTTGGCGTGTCTCCCGAGTGTGAACTAGGTTTTTGCCGAGTGCTGAAGTGATGAGCTCGGTTTGATTATGAGCTCTATCTCTGGTCGGGCTCATCGGAGTCTAACTGTTGGTTTTCTTTTGCTCCAGCATTTCAGTGTTTTCTTGCTGTCGAGTCCTCACCGTTGTCTCACCTCTGTGGTTCTTTGATTTCTGTGTTCACGGAGATGTTGCACTGATGAGTTAGGAGGCCTTCATGCGGACTGAACAAATTATTTGTCTAAATCGCGACGAAAGTAAGGGCGAGGATTGTGGCCACGTAAAATCGATTTAAGCCCCCCAGTGGAAATCTTCCACTGACCGTTCCAAGGCGGCTCTTCTGTGGCGATTTATTTATGTTGTTGTTTGTTACTTACTGTGTGTATCACTTGTGTCTTTTAATTTTGGATGGCCATATGGCCATTTTGTGGGAAAGTAACTGTCCATATGGCCTTCCTTTGTTGAGGTTTCCATTATGGTCTGGTCGCTTAATGTTTGTATTACTTTCCCTTTGGTGTCTTTTATGGATGGAGTAAGTTAATTGTATCAATTCCTGATTTTTGTTTTACTTCTACTTTACAGAAGCAGAATATTGTGACTTGCTAGATGCAGAAGACTGAGAAGACTGAGAAGATGATGTTGAAGCAGTTTGAGAAGAATGGACAGGTGCTTTTTTAATTCTTGGAATAATGACTGAACTCTCCGTGATCTTGCCGCCATTTTTGTGCCGTTGGCAAGCTACCTCTTTTTCTGGTTTTGGAGTTGCTCATTGAATGATTTGCGAGAAGGTAAATTCTTGTTTATTTTCAAACATTTTTTGGCTTCAAAGTAAGTGGTGTGATTGGAAACTTTACTTTTCATGATTTCTTTCTCTTTTTTTTACAAATCTGACATTGATTAGATTTCCTTTGTTTGGGTTTCCATTATGGTCTGGTCGCTTAATGTTTGTATTTCTTTCCCTTTGGTGTCTTTTATGGGTGGAGTAAGTTAATTGTATCAATTCCTGATCTTTGTTTTACTTCTACTTTGATAGATGGCTTTCACCACAGTTCACACATTTTTCAGCATTTTTGCATTGGCTGGTATGGTGGTCATGACCACCAGTACCGCATTTTTCAAAAATTGATCGTATGTCTTCGGGACATCTTGATTCATGATGACCAAACCTCTGACAGTTAAAGCATCGCAGAGGGTTTGGTATTTACATTTTAACTGGAACGATTTTGTAGAAAATTTTAAGTGCTTTAGGATGATTTTTTTGTTAAAAGTTAACAGAACGGTGTTTGTTTCTATGATCTTTCCTTCTTATCGTGAATCGTTTGACGTTAGTGACTCCTTGTTCCGATAAATATTAAAAATATCCGCCTCTGACTCACCTTTAAGAATTTTGTCTTTTACGATACCTTTCGACGAGTTAAGGGAGCCGTGAAATGATCAAATAATGGGCAGATTGTTAAAATGTGTTTAATTTCAGGTTATCGGATTGGATTTTTGAAGCCGTTTCTACCAACAAGGAGACTTCTTTTAACTTTTTAACTGATTTCACCGTCCCTATCAATACTTTCATTTGTTTCTCTATAATGAAAGGTGACAGGGGGGTAATCTTCGTTTCATTAGTTGATTTGACGGTTAGAAATCTTGGATATCGTTCAGCTGTTTCCGAGAACAAGGGAAATTTTTGATAGTCGTTGTCGTTATCCGATCGGGGTCTTTTTAAGGAAGCCATGATTGAAATTTATGATTCTATAGCTATGCGCCCCACCCTCCTTGGAGCCCTACAAGGGGACGTTTAATGAAAATGAATGTCCTATTTTCAACGCCAAGGCTACATTGCTATTATACTCGATGACAGGACCAGAGTCCTTCCGCTCCACCTCTGTTTTATGTCTCCAAACTATGCATCTAGTTTTCAAAAGAAAAAAAAGATGAATAGTTTGGATCCATTCCCACCCATATTCTCTCCCTCGCAGAACAATCTGCTGAATTTCCCCAGTACAAGCCCACCGATTAATCCATCAGCCGCCGCCCATCAAACAACACTCAAAGATAGAGAAATAAGAAAAAAATGAACCCGATTTGTACCATAAAGGTACGTATAAAGAGAGGAGGTAAAGAACAAGCTGTGCAATTCTAGAGCTTGGCACGACTGAGCCGATTGATTCAAGCCGAATCTAGCCCAAACCACTCGTCTATCTGAAATATGGGCCAAAATGATGTGTTGAAAAGCTTGAGATCCATGGGCTTCTCTCAATCATCAGGATCCCTTCTTCCAGCATACGAGTCGCCATTCACGGCAAACAAGTGGCTCCTGTCTCAACAGGGAATTTCATCCCCGTTCACTACCGAAGGAAAGTGACCTGTATATTTTATTCCCTACAGACAAGGGAGACCGAAAACGTTTGCTTAAATAAAAGCTTGGCTTCGAAAATAGGTCCTTTGCTAAATACGACATCCACGATTATGGTAAGAAATTGAGGTATTAAGTTTCCGAAAGAACAAAGGATTTTATAAACTACGAAAGAAATTAGTTATGTTAGATGATAACGTACACTTCAGAACTTAGTGATAAGTATCCGATTCTGAAAACTTTGGAGTAACATGAAATAACTTTGGAGTAACATGTAATGACAACTTACTTATCTAATAATGTATACAAAATGCATCATTCATTGTTTGATGTGCAGAGTGATGGAGCATGAAAAAGTGACACATACACAGTACAAACACATATGTTAAGACACAGATGAGGTTGTCTTCCGTCCAGTGTGCGGTCCACCAGCACAGATGATACACATACAAATGCAGCATGGTAGTAACGAGATAGGAAAGGTTTAAAAGGATAGATCTCGCGTAATGAATTTTGTAAAAAAAAATTATTAGATGCATTCGAACAAACTTATTAAAAAAACGATCGAACGGACGATTGTTCTGTATGTTGGATGCTTTTACCCAACTGTCACAGATGGATGGATGGATGGATATTTTGTTTATAGACGCTCAACCCTAATAGGGCATATAGCGTCTAAAAATAATTAGATATTAGATATAAAATTGTTATTGAAGTTTAAAAGTTAAAATATTAATGATTACAGTTTGTTAAAAAGTCCGATTTCTTTAAGAAAATTGATTAATTGATAAGATGGTATGTCATTAAAAAGGTCTTTCATTGTTGTAACATTAAAATATTTTGAGCGTATATGATGAAATTCTACACATGAAATGAGAAAGTGTTCAACTGTAAACGGTTCGTTACAAGATATACAGAAAGGTGCTTGTTCGTTTTTTAATATGTAGGAATGAGTGAGTCGTGTGTGTCCAATACGGCATCTTGTGAGTTTAGTCTGGTCTTTCCTATTATAATTCAAAAAAGTACATTTGGTATGAAAATTTGGTTGAATTTTATTTAATTTATTATTTTCTTTTTCCCAAATTGATTGGCATTTATTTTTTATATATAGGTTTATGTTCGATTTTAAATCTGAAGAAGGAATTTTTAAATTGGTAATAGTTAACGATAATGCTGATTTGGCTTCCAAATCAGCTAACTCATTACCACGGATATTTACATGACTGGGAAGCCAGCAGAATATGATCTCCTTTGAGGCGGAAAGATAGTGGTATTTTCTTAAAATTTGTTGAATCAAGGGGTTTCTGTGCTGTTGATCTTTCAGAGCTTTTAGTACAGAAAGAGAATCGGAATAAATGATGAAATGTCTTTCAGGTTGATCTCGAATGTGATAGAGTGCGATATCAATTGCTTTTGCTTCAGCGGTAAAAATAGAGCTATTATCGGGTAGTCTAATGCTATCAGTGAAATTCGGACTAATGACAGAACAAGCAACTTTCTCATCCTGTTTCGAACCGTCAGTGTAAATGGAAATGTGATTTTTAAAACGTGATTTAATTTCTAAAAATTCATTTTTAAAAATATGTGAATCAACTTCAGATTTCTTATTTTTATGTAAATCTAAAACTATCTTTGGATTAGTTAATGTCCATGGTTCTTTTGATGGAAATGAAAAGGATTGAATATTTTGGACATTAATATTGGCTTCTTTAAATAAAGGTCGTATTCTTAGGCCAAGAGGTTTAATTGCGGAGGGTTTATTTTCGTAAAATCTTTCATAATTAGGGTTAAAAACACATTCATATGCTGAATTGCGTGGATTTGCAGCTAATTTGGAAGCATATTGAAGAGACAATTTTTCTCTTCTAACATAAAGTGATGGTTCATTAGATTCAGCATAGAGACTATCAACGGGTGAAGTGCGAAAGGCACCTAGTGCTAAACGTAAACCTTGATGATGTATAGTATCCAAAGATTTTAAATAAGATTTCCTAGCAGATCCATAGACTATGGAGCCATAGTCCAATTTGGAACGAATTAACGATCTATACAGATTTAAAAGAACAGTACGATCTCCTCCCCAGTCGGAGCTGGACAGGACTTTTAAAATATCAAGAGCTTTTAAACATTTAGCTTTCAAAGCTTTGATATGAGGAATAAAAGACAATTTGTTATCGAATGTAAGACCCAGAAACTTCGCCTCAGTGACGACTGGAATTGGACTGCCGTATATAGTCAGTACAGGATCTAAATGCAACTTTCGTATTTGGCAGAAATGAACACACTGAGTTTTTGTTTTAGAAAATTTAAAACCATTTTCTGTTGCCCAAGTTTCTATATTATTTAAACACCTTTGGAGTTTAAATTCAATGGTTTCCATATTTTTGGATCGATAAAAGATTCCAAAATCGTCAACAAAAAGCGAACAATCTGGATCTTTTACACATTTAACTATATTATTAATTTTTATGCTGAACAAGGTTGGTGATAAAATACTACCTTGTGGTACACCTTGTTCTTGATCAAATGTGTCCGATAATGTATTTCCTATGCGAACATTAAATGTTCGATCGGACAAGAAATTTTGAACAAAAAGTGGCAATCGGCCTTTAAGGCCCAAGTTGTGTAAATCTTTCATGATGCCATATTTCCAAGTCGTATCATAGGCCTTTTCTAGGTCAAAGAATACAGCTACGACATGTTCTTTTTTTATAAAGGCATCACGTATAAATGATTCTAAGCGAATCAAGTGATCGTTAGTAGAGCTGTTTTTTCTAAAACCAGCTTGAAATTTAGTGATAAGCTGGTTTGATTCTAAGAACCAAACCAGCCTATCATTAATCATTCTCTCCATTGTTTTACATAAGCAACTTGTCAAAGCAATAGGTCTGTAATTAGTGGCTTCAGTATGATCTTTATTAGGTTTCGGAATAGGAATAATGGTAGCTTTTCTCCAGTTTTCAGGGAATTTTCCAGTGATCCAAATATCATTCAGGATATTTAATAATGTTTCCAATGCCTTGTTGGGTAAATGTTTTAAAATTTGATAGTGTATGTCGTCAGGACCAACAGCAGTATCATGAGATTTATGGAGAGCATCTAATAATTCTTTAGTAGTGAAAGGTAAATTATATTTTTCATGATTTAATGAGGAAAAATTTAACTTCTTTTTCTCTTGTTCTTGTTTAATATTTTGGAAATTTTCTGAATAATTTGAGCTAGAGGAGTTTTTCTGAAAATTTTCCCCCAAGGCATTGGAAATGTCTTTGGCCGTTGAACACACATTTCCGTTCGATTTGATATGGACATGTTTATTTGATTTGTTTTTGCCACTAATTTTTCGAATCATGTCCCATATTTTCTTAGTTGGTGTTCTGGTATTCAGTTTCGAGACGTATTGCTGCCAAGATGCTTTTTTGGCCGATTTTATTGTTTTGCGAGCTTTAGCTCGCATGTATTTGGCATGGATAAGATTTTCTTTTGTTGGTTGTTTATTGAATTTTCGTAATGCAGATTTTCTTTTATTGATTGAAGTTTTAACTTCGTCATTAAACCAAGGTCTGTTTCTTTTTGAAAAAGTCGAGGATTTAGGAATACATTTTTCAGCAATATCAATCAATTCATCAGTAAAATCTTGTATATCACTTGCAGTTTTAAAAAGTTCAGGGTCGAGTTTTTCATTACATAATTGATTAAAATTTTCCCAATTTGCTTTACTCAAATTCCATCTAGGGTGACGATCCTCATGGGTCGATGCAATTTCTTCAATTACTATCGGAAAATGATCGCTCCCATGGAGATCGTCCACAACAGACCAATCAAAATCTAGATAAATATTTGGAGAGCAAATTGAAAGATCTAAAGCAAAATAATTTCTTGTGGGAGAATGAAGATATGTTGGTTGTTTATCGTTAAATAAACATAAATCATTTTCAGCAATAAAATTTTCTATGATTTCTCCTTTGTCATTTGTATCCGAGCAACCCCATAATTTGCTGTGACTATTAAAATCTCCTAATAATATATAAGGACTAGGTAATTGATTTGTTAAATTTTCTAATTCTTGTTTAGAAAAATTATAGTGTGGTGGAAGGTAAACAGAACAAATAGTTATGGATTTGGATAAAGTGACGTTTACAGCAACAGCTTGTAAATTAGTGTTTACATCTATTTTCCTATGAGGAACGTCAGATTTTACCAGGATTGATGTACCTCCTGATGCCTTCTGATTATCCGTTGTGATATGATTGTACATACTGTAACCTTTGAAATTAATATTATCTGTAGTTTTCAAAAAAGTTTCTTGGAGACAAATGACATTAGGAGAAAAAAGTGTAGTTAAAATTAAAAGTTCGTTAAAATTGGCTTTCAGTCCTCGACAATTCCATTGAATTATTGACTTCTTATCCATGGTTGAATGGAGAGAAGATTAAAACAAGGAATTTAATCCTTTATCTTTTATTATTAGCCTTTAAGAACGTGGAGGGATCATGATCCAACTCCATGTCCTCAAGGGCGCCGTACTGATTAGCCAGTTTTACTGGATCAGCAGACGCCCCTTTACTGTTTGGGTTTGATCCTTTATGCTTTTCTTTGCCGTTTTTTTCTTTTTGATCTGCTGTCCCCGACGTGGATCGGGAGTGTGATCTGCTAGAATGTTTGCCGTTAGGTTGTGAACTGGTCTGTGAAGTTTGTCTAGATTCTGATCTAGAATGATGAGTAGATGTAGGTTGTGACGATGTAGGTTGTGATGTGGGTTTTGGTTTAACAGTAGAGGTAATTACTTTAGAATGGGGTTTTATTTCAAAATCTTTTTCGTTAAATTGAGTGGAGGTTTCTTTTGTTTCAGGTTTGCTGGCAAGGGATTGGACAACTTTTGCGAATGTGTTTTCTGGTTTGTTTTGTTGTATTTTCTTTGCTTCCAAATAGGTGACGTTTTGTGTAACTTTAATTTTCATGATTTCTTTTTCCGTTTTCCAAACTTCACAGACATTGGATTTAGACAAATGATCTTTTCCGCAGTTCACACATTTTGGAGAGTTCTTGCAGTTGGTAGTGTGGTGGTCGGTACCACCACACTTCTCACAAACAGATCCGTCAGGGACAGTACAATCATTTTCATGGTGCCCAAACCTCTGACAATTGAAACAACGCAGAGGATTGGGCACGTAGATTTCGACCGGTATTATCCTGTAGAAGATCTTCAGCGATTTCGGCAAGGAAGTGGAGTTGAAAGTGAGTAGAAGTGTATTGGTATCAATGAGATTTCCGTCTTTTTTTACTTTAAATCTTTTGCATGCCGTTACACCTTGTTCTTTTAAATAATCGATTATGCTGGCTTCTGATTCGTGTTTTAGCATTCTGTCACGGATAATTCCTTTACAAGAGTTGAGTGTTTTATGTTCCGTGACAGAGACGTTCATATTAAAGAATTTGTTTACTTTTAGGAGGTTTTCAGTTTGTGTTTTTCGGTTAGTTTCTATCAAAAGTGTCCCATTTTTTAGTTTTTTGACGTTTTTCGGAGTTCCAATTAATGCTTCTATTTGCTTTTCAATTACGAATGGAGAAAGAGTTGTAACGGCTTTATCTTCCTTGCTCGAAATCACTAAAAATCGAGCGAAATTGTCATTTGCTTTGAAATTGAAAGTCGGTTCCGGGTCGTCATCGGATAAATCTAAAAATGCTCTTTTCCTAGTGTTGGATCCCATGGTGAAAAATTATGATTCGATAGCTATGCGCCCCACCCTCCTTGGAGCCCTACAAGGGGACGTTTAATGGAAATGGATCTCCTATTTCCAACGCCAAGGCTACATTGCTATTATACTCGATGACAGGACCAGAGTCCTTCCGCTCCACTTCTGTTTTATGATTCCCAACTATGCACCCAGATTTCAAAGAAAAATGAGGAACAGTTGGGACCCATCCCCACCCATATTCTCTCCCTCACAGAAGCTTCTGCTGAATTTCCCCAGTACAAGCCCACCGATTGATCCATCAGCCGCCGCCCATCAAATAACACTCAAAGATAGAGGAATAAGACGAAATTACACCCGGTTTGTACCATAAAGATACGTAAAAAAGAAAGAAGGAAGATAAGGACAAGCTGTGCGATTCTAGAGCTTGGCACGACTGAGCCGATTGATTCAGGCCGGATCTAGCCCAAACCCCTCTTCTATCTGAAATATGGGCCAAAATGATGTGTTGAAAAGCTGGAGATCCCTGGGCTTTTCTCAATCATCAGGATCCCTTCTTCCAGCATACGAGACGCCACTCACGGCAAACAAGTGGCTCCTGTTTCAACAAGGAATTTCATCCCCATTCACTACAGAAGGAAAGTGGCCTGTATATTTTATTCCCTACAGACAAGGGAGGCCGAAAACGTTTGCTTAAATAAAAGCTTGGCTCTGAAAACAGGAGATCCTTTGCTAAATATGAGATCCACGATTATGGTAAGAAATTATTGAGGTGATAAGTTTCAGAGAGAACAAAGGATTTTATAAACTAATAAAGAATAAAGCTGTGTTAGATGATGACGAACACTTCAGGACTTCGTGATAAGTATCCAATTCTGTTAACATTGATGTAACATAAAATAACTTTGGGGTAACATGAAATGACAAGTTACTTATCTAATAACGTATACAAAATGCATCTTTCATTGATGTGCAGAGTGAAGGAGCATGAAAAAGTGACACATACACAGTACAAACATATACAGATGAGGTTTCTTCTTTGTGGTGCGCGACCCACCAGCAATGATGATACACATACAAATGCAGCGTGGTAGTAACATGAGATAGGAAAGGTTTAAAAGTATAGATCTCGCGTAGTGAATTGAAAAAAATTGGTAAGATGCATTTGAATAAATTAAATTACAAAATAATACCGGTCAAACGGACGATTATTCTGTATGTTGGAGGCTTTTACCCAACTGCCACAGAACCTGAAGGCAGCCACCTATTTCGAGGCACCGGGTGGTCTCGGCAATGGAACTGTTTTCGGTGGGGTCTTACCACTCTGCCACACTCCCGAAGGCAGCCGCCATATTTCTACCCCCCGGACAGGCGCGGGGCCAACTGTCACAGAAGCTGAAGGCACCCACCTATTTCGAGGCGACGGATGACTCGGCAGGGGTACCGTTTTCGTCTGGGTCTTACCACTCTGCCAACGTCCCGAAGGCAGCCGCCATATTTCTACCCCGGGCAGGCACGGGGCGTGGTTTAGTGTTGTAAAATCTTTCATAATTAAGGCTAAAAACAATGGCATATGCTGAATTGCGTGGATTTGCAGGAAATTAAGTAGCATTTTTTTTGGGGGGGGGGGGGTTTACGGCCCTTTCAAGATTATTTCACTCATATCGAGCCGATCGTTAATCATAGGTGGGCGAAAACCGGAGTACCCGGAGAAAAACCACCTGACCTTCCGTTGCAGAACTTGTCGTCTCACACTCGACCCGAGCGAGGCTCGAACCCACGGCGGTGAGAGACCTAATGACTAAGAGTCAGCGCTCTTATCCATTAGGCCACGGAGGCCCGTTAATTAAGTAGCATATTGAAGAGAATTTCTCTTCTAACAAAGTGATGGTTCATTAGATTCAGCATATAGAATTTCAACAGGTGAAGTGCCAAAGGCACATAGTGCTAAACGTATACCTTGATGTATAGTATTCAAAGATTTTAAATAAGATTTCTCTGCAGATCCATAAACTATGGATCCATAGTCCAATTTGGAACGAATTAAAGATCTATAAAGATTTAAAAGAACGTTGCGATCTCCTCCCCAGTTGGAACTGAGCTTAATGAGGAATAAAAGACAATTTGTTATCGAATTAAAGACCCCAACACTTTGCCTCAGTGACGACAGCCGTATATAGTTAGAACAGGATGGATGGATGGATGGAGGATTTATTTAAAGACGCTCAACCCTAATAGGGCATATAGCGTCTAAAACAGTTATATATTATACATAAAATTGTGCAAGATTAAACAATTAAAATTTTAATAATTACAGTTTGTTAAAAAGACCGATTTCTTTAAGAAAATTGATTAATTGGTAAAAAGGAACATTATTAAAAAGATCTTTCATCGTAGTAATGTTAAAATATTTAGAACGTATATGGTCAAATTCAATACATGAGATGAGAAAGTGTTTAACAGTGAACGGTTCGTTACAAGGTATACAGAAAGGTGCTTGTTCGTTTTTTAAAATGTAGGAATGAGTGAGTCGTGTGTGTCCAATACGGCATCTTGTGATTTTAGTCTGATCTTTCCTATTATAATTCGAAAAAGTGCATTTGGTATGAAAATTCGGTTGTATTTGGTTTAATTTATTATTAGTTTCTTTTTCCCAAATTGATTGACATTTATTTTTTATATATTTGTTAATGTTCGATTTTAAATCAGAGTAAGGGATTTTTAAATTTGTAACTTTACGATAATGCTGATTTGGCTTCCAAATCAGCTAGCTCATTTCCGCGGATATTCACGTGACTCGGAAGCCAGCAGAATATGATCTCCTTCGAGACGGAAAGATAGTGATATTTTCTAAGAATTTGTTGGATCAAGGGGTTTCTGTGCTGTTGGTCTTTGAGAGCTTTCAATACAGAAAAAGAATCGGAATAAATGATAAAATGTCTTTCAGATTGATCTCGGATGTGATAGAGTGCAATATCAATTGCTTTCGCATCAGCGGTAAAAATAGAGCTATTATCGGGTAATCTAATGCTGTCGGTGAAATTCGGACTAATGACAGAACAAGCAACTTTCTCATCTTGTTTCGAACCGTCAGTGTAAATGGATATATGATGTTTAAAATTGGACTTGATTTCTAAAAATTCGTTCTTAAAAATATGCGATTCCACTTCGGATTTCTTATTTTTATGTAAGGTTAAAATAATCTTTGGAGGGTTTAACGTCCATGGCTCTTTGGATGATAATGAAAAAGATTGAATATTTTTAATATTAATATTTGCATCTTCGAGTAATGATTGAATTCTTAGGCCAAGAGGTTTTATCGCCGATGGTTTGTTGTTATAAAATCGTTCATACTTAGGGTTAAAAACACATTCATATGCTGAATTGCGTGGATTTGCAGCTAATTTAGTAGCATATTGAAGAGACAATTTCTCTCTTCTAATATAAAGTGATGGTTCATTAGATTCAGCATAGAGACTATCAACGGGTGAAGTGCGAAAGGCGCCTAGTGCTAAACGTAAACCTTGATGATGTATAGTATCCAAAGATTTTAAATAAGATTTCCTAGCAGAACCATAGACTATGGAACCATAGTCCAATTTGGAACGAATTAACGATCTATACAGATTTAAAAGAACAGTGCGATCTCCTCCCCAGTCGGAACTGGACAAGACTTTAAGAATATCAAGAGCTTTTAAACATTTAGCTTTCAAAGCTTTGATATGAGGAATAAAAGACAATTTGTTATCGAATAAAAGACCCAAAAACTTCGCCTCAGTGACGACTGGAATTGGACTGCCGTATATAGTCAGTACAGGATCTAAATGTAACTTTCGTATTTGGCAGAAATGAACACACTGAGTTTTTGTTTTAGAAAATTTAAAACCATTTTCTGTTGCCCAAGTTTCTATATTATTTAAACAACTTTGCAGTTTAAATTCAATGGTTTCCATATTTTTGGATCGATAAAAGATTCCAAAATCGTCAACAAAAATCGAACAAACTGGGTCTTTTACACATTTAACTATATTATTAATTTTTATGCTGAACAAGGTTGGTGATAAAATACTACCTTGTGGTACACCTTGTTCTTGATCAAATGTGTCCGATAATGTATTTCCTAAGCGAACATTAAATGTTCGATCGGATAAGAAATTTTGAACAAAATGTGGTAATCGGCATTTTAGGCCCAATGTGTGTAAATCTTTCATGATGCCATACTTCCAAGTGGTATCGTAAGCCTTTTCTAGGTCAAAGAATACAGCTACGACATGTTCTTTTTTAATAAAGGCATCACGTATAAATGATTCTAAGCGAATCAAATGATCGTTAGTAGAGCTGTTTTTTCTAAAACCAGCTTGAAATTTAGTGATAAGCTGGTTTGATTCTAAGAACCAAACCAGCCTATCATTAATCATTCTCTCCATTGTTTTACATAAGCAACTTGTCAAAGCAATAGGTCTGTAATTAGTGGCTTCAGTATGATCTTTATTTGGTTTCGGAATAGGAATAATGGTAGCTTTTCTCCAGTTTTCGGGGAACTTTCCAGTGATCCAAATATCATTCAAAATGTTTAATAATGTTTCCAATGCCTTGTTGGGTAAATGTTTTAAAATTTGATAGTGTATGTCATCAGGACCAACAGCAGTATCATGAGATTTATGGAGAGCATCTAATAATTCTTTAGTAGTGAAAGGTAAATTATATTTTTCGTGATTTAATGATGAAAAATTTAAATTCTTTTTCTCTTGTTCTTGTTTAATATTTTGGAATTTTTTTGAATAATTTAAGCTAGAGGAGTTTTTCTGAAAATTTTCCCCCAAGGCATTGGAAATGTCTTTAGCCGTTGAACATATATTTCCGTTCGATTTGATATGGACATGTTTATTTGATTTGTTTTTGCCACTAATTTTTCTAATCATGTCCCATATTTTCTTAGTTGGTGTTCTGGTATTCAGTTTGGAGACGTATTGCTGCCAAGATGCTTTTTTGGCCGATTTTATTGTTTTGCGAGCTTTAGCTCGCATGTGTTTGGCATGGATAAGATTTTCTTTTGTTGGTTGTTTATTGAATTTTCGTAATGCAGATTTTCTTTTATTGATTGAAGTTTTAATTTCGTCATTAAACCAAGGTTTGTTTCTTTTTGAAAAAGTCGAGGATTTAGGAATACATTTTTCAGCAATATCAATCAATTGATCAGTAAAATCTTGTATATCATTTGCGGTTTTAAAAAGTTCAGGGTCGAGTTTTTCATTACATAATTGATTAAAATTTTCCCAATTTGCTTTACTCAAATTCCATCTGGGGTGACGATCCTCATGGGTCGATGCAATTTCTTCAATTACTATCGGAAAATGATCGCTCCCATGGAGATCGTCCACAACAGACCAATCAAAATCTAGATAAATATTTGGAGAGCAAATTGAAAGATCTAAAGCAAAATAATTTCTTGTGGGAGAATGAAGATATGTTGGTTGTTTATCGTTAAATAAACATAAATCATTTTCAGCAATAAAATTTTCTATGATTTCTCCTTTGTCATTTGTATCCGAGCAACCCCATAATTTGCTGTGACTATTAAAATCTCATAATAATATATAAGGACTAGGTAATTGATTTGTTAAATTTTCTAATTCTTGTTTAGAAAAATTATAGTGTGGTGGAAGGTAGACAGAACAAATCGTTATGGATTTGGATAAAGTGACGTTTACAGCAACAGCTTGTAAATTAGTGTTTACATCTATTTTCCTATGAGGAACGTCAGATTTTACCAGGATTGATGTACCTCCTGATGCCTTCTGATTATCCGTTGTGATATGATTGTACATACTGTAACCTTTGAAATTAATATTATCTGTAGTTTTCAAAAAAGTTTCTTGGATGGATGGATGGATGGATATTTTGTTTAAAGACGCTCAACCCTAATAGGGCATATAGCGTCTAAAAATAATTAGATATTAGATATAAAATTGTTATTGAAGTTTAAAAGTTAAAATATTAATGATTACAGTTTGTTAAAAAGTCCGATTTCTTTAAGAAAATTGATTAATTGATAAGATGGTATGTCATTAAAAAGGTCTTTCATTGTTGTAACATTAAAATATTTTGAGCGTATATGATGAAATTCTACACATGAAATGAGAAAGTGTTCAACTGTAAACGGTTCGTTACAAGATATACAGAAAGGTGCTTGTTCGTTTTTTAATATGTAGGAATGAGTGAGTCGTGTGTGTCCAATACGGCATCTTGTGAGTTTAGTCTGGTCTTTCCTATTATAGTTCAAAAAAGTACATTTGGTATGAAAATTTGGTTGAATTTTATTTAATTTATTATTATTTTCTTTTTCCCAAATTGATTGGCATTTATTTTTTATATATAGGTTTATGTTCGATTTTAAATCTGAATAAGGAATTTTTAAATTGGTAATAGTTAACGATAATGCTGATTTGGCTTCCAAATCAGCTAACTCATTACCACGGATATTTACATGACTGGGAAGCCAGCAGAATATGATCTCCTTTGAGGCGGAAAGATAGTGGTATTTTCTTAAAATTTGTTGAATCAAGGGGTTTCTGTGCTGTTGATCTTTCAGAGCTTTTAGTACAGAAAGAGAATCGGAATAAATGATGAAATGTCTTTCAGGTTGATCTCGAATGTGATAGAGTGCGATATCAATTGCTTTTGCTTCAGCGGTAAAAATAGAGCTATTATCGGGTAGTCTAATGCTATCAGTGAAATTCGGACTAATGACAGAACAAGCAACTTTCTCATCCTGTTTCGAACCGTCAGTGTAAATGGAAATGTGATTTTTAAAATGTGATTTAATTTCTAAAAATTCATTTTTAAAAATATGTGAATCAACTTCAGATTTCTTATTTTATGTAAATCTAAAACTATCTTTGGATTAGTTAATGTCCATGGTTCTTTCGATGGAAATGAAAATGATTGAATATTTTGGATATTAATATTGGCTTCTTTAAATAAAGGTCGTATTCTTAGGCCAAGAGGTTTAATTGCGGAGGGTTTATTTTCGTAAAATCTTTCATAATTAGGGTTAAAAACACATTCATATGCTGAATTGCGTGGATTTGCAGCTAATTTGAAAGCATATTGAAGAGACAATTTTTCTCTTCTAACATAAAGTGATGGTTCATTAGATTCAGCATAGAGACTATCAACGGGTGAAGTGCGAAAGGCACCTAGTGCTAAACGTAAACCTTGATGATGTATAGTATCCAAAGATTTTAAATAAGATTTCCTAGCAGATCCATAGACTATGGAGCCATAGTCCAATTTGGAACGAATTAACGATCTATACAGATTTAAAAGAACAGTACGATCTCCTCCCCAGTCGGAACTGGACAGGACTTTTAAAATATCAAGAGCTTTTAAACATTTAGCTTTCAAAGCTTTGATATGAGGAATAAAAGACAATTTGTTATCGAATGTAAGACCCAAAAACTTCGCCTCAGTGACGACTGGAATTGGACTGCCGTATATAGTCAGTACAGGATCTAAATGCAACTTTCGTATTTGGCAGAAATGAACACACTGAGTTTTTGTTTTAGAAAATTTAAAACCATTTTCTGTTGCCCAAGTTTCTATATTATTTAAACACCTTTGGAGTTTAAATTCAATGGTTTCCATATTTTTGGATCGATAAAAGATTCCAAAATCGTCAACAAAAAGCGAACAATCTGGGTCTTTTACACATTTAACTATATTATTAATTTTTATGCTGAACAAGGTTGGTGATAAAATACTACCTTGTGGTACACCTTGTTCTTGATCAAATGTGTCCGATAATGTATTTCCTATGCGAACATTAAATGTTCGATCGGACAAGAAATTTTGAACAAAAAGTGGCAATCGGCCTTTAAGGCCCAAGTTGTGTAAATGTTTCATGATGCCATATTTCCAAGTCGTATCATAGGCCTTTTCTAGGTCAAAGAATACAGCTACGACATGTTCTTTTTTTATAAAGGCATCACGTATAAATGATTCTAAGCGAATCAAGTGATCGTTAGTAGAGCTGTTTTTTCTAAAACCAGCTTGAAATTTAGTGATAAGCTGGTTTGATTCTAAGAACCAAACCAGCCTATCATTAATCATTCTCTCCATTGTTTTACATAAGCAACTTGTCAAAGCAATAGGTCTGTAATTAGTGGCTTCAGTATGATCTTTATTAGGTTTCGGAATAGGAATAATGGTAGCTTTTCTCCAGTTTTCAGGGAATTTTCCAGTGATCCAAATATCATTCAGGATATTTAATAATGTTTCCAATGCCTTGTTGGGTAAATGTTTTAAAATTTGATAGTGTATGTCGTCAGGACCAACAGCAGTATCATGAGATTTATGGAGAGCATCTAATAATTCTTTAGTAGTGAAAGGTAAATTATATTTTTCATGATTTAATGAGGAAAAATTTAAATTCTTTTTCTCTTGTTCTTGTTTAATATTTTGGAAATTTTCTGAATAATTTGAGCTAGAGGAGTTTTTCTGAAAATTTTCCCCCAAGGCATTGGAAATGTCTTTAGCCGTTGAACACACATTTCCGTTCGATTTGATATGGACATGTTTGATTTGTTTTTGCCACTAATTTTTCGAATCATGTCCCATATTTTCTTAGTTGGTGTTCTGGTATTCAGTTTTGAGACGTATTGCTGCCAAGATGCTTTTTTGGCCGATTTTATTGTTTTGCGAGCTTTAGCTCGCATATGTTTGGCATGGATAAGATTTTCTTTTGTTGGTTGTTTATTGAATTTTCGTAATGCAGATTTTCTTTTATTGATTGAAGTTTTAACTTCGTCATTAAACCAAGGTCTGTTTCTTTTTGAAAAAGTCGAGGATTTAGGAATACATTTTTCAGCAATATCAATCAATTCATCAGTAAAATCTTGTATATCACTTGCAGTTTTAAAAAGTTCAGGGTCGAGTTTTTCATTACATAATTGATTAAAATTTTCCCAATTTGCTTTACTCAAATTCCATCTGGGGTGACGATCCTCATGGGTCGATGCAATTTCTTCAATTACTATCGGAAAATGATCGCTCCCATGGAGATCGTCCACAACAGACCAATCAAAATCTAGATAAATATTTGGAGAGCAAATTGAAAGATCTAAAGCAAAATAATTTCTTGTGGGAGAATGAAGATATGTTGGTTGTTTATCGTTAAATAAACATAAATCATTTTCAGCAATAAAATTTTCTATGATTTCTCCTTTGTCATTTGAATCCGAGCAACCCCATAATTTGCTGTGACTATTAAAATCTAATAATATATAAGGACTAGGTAATTGATTTGTTAAATTTTCTAATTCTTGTTTAGAAAAATTATAGTGTGGTGGAAGGTAAACAGAACAAATAGTTATGGATTTGGATAAAGTGACGTTTACAGCAACAGCTTGTAAATTAGTGTTTACATCTATTTTCCTATGAGGAACGTCAGATTTTACCAGGATTGATGTACCTCCTGATGCCTTCTGATTATCCGTTGTGATATGATTTTACATACTGTAACCTTTGAAATTAATATTATCTGTAGTTTTCAAAAAAGTTTCTTGGAGACAAATGACATTAGGAGAAAAAAGTGTAGTTAAAATTAAAAGTTCGTTAAAATTGGCTTTCAGTCCTCGACAATTCCATTGAATTATTGACTTCTTATCCATGGTTGAATGGAGAGAAGATTAAAACAAGGAATTTAATCCTTTATCTTTTATTATTAGCCTTTAAGAACGTGGAGGGATCATGATCCAACTCCATGTCCTCAAGGGCGCCGTACTGATTAGCCAGTTTTACTGGATCAGCAGACGCCCCTTTACTGTTTGGGTTTGATCCTTTATGCTTTTCTTTGCCGTTTTTTTCTTTTTGATCTGCTGTCCCCGACGTGGATCGGGAGTGTGATCTGCTAGAATGTTTTCCGTTAGGTTGTGAACTGGTCTGTGAAGTTTGTCTAGATTCTGATCTAGAATGATGAGTAGATGTAGGTTGTGACGATGTAGGTTGTGATGTGGGTTTTGGTTTAACAGTAGAGGTAATTACTTTAGAATGGGGTTTTATTTCAAAATCTTTTTCGTTAAATTGAGTGGAGGTTTCTTTTGTTTCAGGTTTGCTGGCAAGGGATTGGACAACTTTTGCGATTGTGTTTTCTGGTTTGTTTTGTTGTATTTTCTTTGCTTCCAAATAGGTGACGTTTTGTGTAAATTTAATTTTCATGATTTCTTTTTCCGTTTTCCAAACTTCACAGACATTGGATTTAGACAAATGATCTTTTCCGCAGTTCACACATTTTGGAGAGTTCTTGCAGTTGGTAGTGTGGTGGTCGGTACCACCACACTTCTCACAAACAGATCCGTCAGGGACAGTACAATCATTTTCATGGTGCCCAAACCTCTGACAATTGAAACAACGCAGAGGATTGGGCACGTAGATTTCGACCGGTATTATCCTGTAGAAGATCTTCAGCGATTTCGGCAAGGAAGTAGAGTTGAAAGTGAGTAGAAGTGTATTTGTATCAATCAGATTTCCGTCTTTTTTTACTTTAAATCTTATACATGCCGTTACACCTTGTTCTTTTAGATATTCAATTATGCTGGCTTCCGATTCGTGCTTTAGCATTCTGTCACGGATAATTCCTTTACAAGAGTTGAGTGTTTTATGTTCCGTGACAGAGACGTTCATATTAAAGAATTTGTTTACTTTCAGGAGGTTTTCGGTTTGTGATTTTCTGTTTGTTTCTATTAAAAGTGTGCCATTTTTTAGTTTTTTGACGTTTTTTGGTGCGCCAATCAATGATTCTATTTGCTTTTCAATAACGAACGGAGAAAGAGTTGTAACGGCCTTATCTTCCTTGCTCGAAATCACTAAAAATCGAGCGAAATTGTCATTTGCTTTGAAATTGAAAGTAGTCGGTTCCGGGTCGTCATCTGATAAATCTAAAAATGCTCTTTTCCTAGTGTTGGATCCCATGGTGAAAATTTATGATTCGATAGCTATGCGCCCCACCCTCCTTGGAGCCCTACAAGGGGACGTTTAATGGAAATGGATCTCCTATTTCCAACGCCAAGGCTACATTGCTATTATACTCGATGACAGGACCAGAGTCCTTCCGCTCCACTTCTGTTTTATGATTCCCAACTATGCACCCAGATTTCAAAGAAAAATGAGGAACAGTTGGGACCCATCCCCACCCATATTCTCTCCCTCACAGAAGTTTCTGCTGAATTTCCCCAGTACAAGCCCACCGATTGATCCATCAGCCGCCGCCCATCAAATAACACTCAAAGATAGAGGAATAAGAAAAAATTACACCCGGTTTGTACCATAAAGATACGTAAGAAAGATAGAAGGAAGTAAAGAACAAGCTGTGCGATTCTAGAGCTTGGCACGACTGAGCCGATTGATTCAGGCCGGATCTAGCCCAAACCCCTCTTCTATCTGAAATATGGGCCAAAATGATGTGTTGAAAAGCTGGAGATCCCTGGGCTTTTCTCAATCATCAGGATCCCTTCTTCCAGCATACGAGACGCCACTCACGGCAAACAAGTGGCTCCTGTTTCAACAAGGAATTTCATCCCCATTCACTACAGAAGGAAAGTGATCTGTATATTTTATTCCCTACAGACAAGGGAGGCCGAAAACGTTTGCTTAAATAAAAGCTTGGCTCTGAAAACAGGAGATCCTTTGCTAAATATGAGATCCACGATTATGGTAAGAAATTATTGAGGTGATAAATTTCAGAGAGTACAAATGATTTTATAGACTGATGAAGAAATAAGCTGTGTTAGATGATAACGTACACTTCAGAATTTAGTGATAAGTATCTGATTCTGTTAACTTTGGAATAACATGAAATAAATTTGAGGTAACATGAAACGACAAGTTACTTATCTAATAACGTATTTAAAATGCATCTTTCATTGATGTGCAGAGTGATGGAGCATGAAAAAGTGACACATACACAGTACAAACATATACAGATGAGGTTTCTTCTTTGTGGTGCGCGACCCACCAGCAATGATGATACACGTACAAATGCAGCGTGGTAGTAACATGAGATAGGAAAGGTTTAAAAGGATAGATCTCGCGTAGTGAATTGTAAAAAAATTTGGTAAGATGCATTTGAATAAATTGAATTACAAAACAATACCGGTCGAACGGACGATCGTTCTGTATGTTGGAGGCTTTTACCCAACTGCCACAGAACCTGAAGGCAGCCACCTATTTCGAGGCACCGGGTGGTCTCGGCAGTGGGACTGTTTTCGGTGGGGTCTTACCACTCTGCCACACTCCCGAAGGCAGCCGCCATATTTCTACCCCCCGGGCAGGCGCGGGGCAGTTAGAACAGGATCTAAATGCAACTTTCGTATTTGGCAGAAATGAACACACCGAGTATTTGTTATTGAAAATTAAAAAAAAAAAAAAAAAAAAAAAACATTTGTGACCCAAGTTTCTATATTATTTAAACACCTTTGGAGTTTAAATTCAATGGTTTCCATATTTTTGGATCGATAAAAAATTCCAAAATCGTCGATAAAAAGTTAACAATCTGGTTATTTTACACATTTAACTGTATTATTATTTTTTATACTGAACAAGGTTGGTGATAAAATGCTACCTTGTGGTACACCTTGTTTTTCATCAAATATGTCTGATAATGTATTTCCTTTGCGGACATTAAATGTTCTATCTGATAGGAAATTTTGAATAAAAAGTGGTAATCGGCCTTTATGGCCCAAGGATTGTAAATCTTTCAAGATGCCATATTTCCAAGTCGTATCGTAGGCTTTTTCCAGGTTATAAATACAGCTACGACTTGTTTTTTTCTTAATAAAGTCATCACATATAAAAGAATCTAGACGAATCAAATGATCATTGGTAGAGCTGTTTTGTCTAAATCCAGCTTGAAATTTAGTGATAAGATGGTTTGATTCTAAGAACCAAACCAACCTATCATTAATCATTCTCTCCATTGTTTTACCTAAACAACTTGTCAAAGCAATAGGTCTGTAATTAGTGGCTTCAGTATGATCTTTATTAGGTTTCGGTATAGGAATAATAGTAGCTTTTTTCCAGTTCTCAGGGAACTTTACATTGATCCAAATATTCAAAATATTTAACGAGGTGTCCAATGCCTTCTTGGGCAATTGCTTTAAAATTTGATAGTGTATGTCTTCAGGATCAACAGCAGTATCATGAGATTTATGGAGAGCATCTTATAATTCCTTAGTACTGAAAGGTGAATTATATACTCAGATGCAAAAAAGTATACACCCTAATTTTTCCCGACTTTTGTCAAAATGGTTAAAGTGAGATTAACGAAATCTTTATGTTTGGATAGAGCAATCATTATAGCATATGTAAATGGAAATTTTGTGAACGAGTCACCAATAATTGTTAAAACAGGAGCCATAATCAATCAAAGGGGTCGACTTAGAGAGTGGTGTTAAATTGGCATTTGCCGATACGAGGTTTCGGTTGTTTAAATCGCATTCATTCAATGCCTGTCTTTTCATTAATGTTGAGTTTTGTCTTTTGAACATTTAAAGACTTAAAATCGACTAAATTGGTGAAATTCATTTACTGAGTAACCCATAAAACGTGATTGAAGCTTTGTCCAACTGAGTTTAAAACCTGATATTGGCAAGCTGATTACAGAATAAATGAAATGTTTTGGATCGTTCAAAAGGAAGAAAAAAAGAAATAAAAGTCTAAAAAATATTGTCAGAAAGAAATCAATTTAAATCCATTAGATAAGAATATTTCATTCACGTTAAAATTTATTTTTATTGGTTGTTCTTCAAAATCCGAAGGTTTGAGAAGACAAATTTGAAACATTTGATTTGAATCAGACTCTCTGGACTTGATACTGATTGATCAATTGATTGATTGATGATTAACATGATCGAAATTAAGAAATTGGCACTTATCCTAGGCATGCTTAGACCTAAGGGGTTTACCAGTTTAATGTTATCCAGTGACACTGTTCCTGGGCAGGTTTTAAACTCGACACACGGTTTACCAGTACTGGGTGTTAAGGTCTAGCTTGTCTATAGCTCCTTCACTAATAACGGATGTGACCACCTCCCGCTTGGATCACAGCCCTGCATCGCCGATCAATATAATTGATCAGGCGCCTTATGAATTATTGTGGGATCCCCTGTCATTCTTGCTGGAGAGCAACTTCAAGCTGAGGAACATTCACTGGCTGAACCGGCCGAGCTCGAACTTTTCTGCCCAACTCATCCTACAGGAGTTCGATTGGGTTTAGGTCTGGGCTGAGGTACGGCCATGGCAGGACATTGAATGGTTGCTGCTGAAGAAATGCATCAGTGACTCTTGCAGTATCAGGCCTGGCATTGTCATGCTGAAAATGCCGAAGGCCATGGTTTGCCATAAAGGGCACAACTATCGGACGCAGAATGGTGTCCCTGTATGCAACAGCGTTCAGACGTCCCTGAACAACATGCAAGGGTGTGTTGTGGTGGGCACTTCCCTGCCCAAACTAACACCACCGCCACCCCATCGGTTTGTCTCTTACACAGCACTGGGCAATCGCTCATTCCGCCGACGGAAGATTCGCTCCCTACCATCGGCCTGGACTACTGATTTTGCTCTCATCACTGAAGAGTACCGAGTTCGAGAACCGATAGCCCCGTCCCTGACGTACAGTTGTCAAATTAAGGCGAGCCCGGCGATGACGATCTGTTAAAACAGGCCCTTTGTAAGGCCGTCTACCACCGATCCTGCTGAAGCTAGACGCCTTACAGTGCGAGAACTCACAGGGCGGTGATGTGTGCCAACTGTGGCCCTCGCGATTGCAATGGCAGGCCTAAAACGCTCGCGGGCATGTTGGCGGATGTACCGGTCCTGGTTGGGCGTCGTTACTTTAGGCCTACCTGTCCTTTGCCTGTCTGCCACATTTCCATTCTGCTGGAAACGTCTCCAAAGCCGATATATTGCTTCTTTGGTGCATTGCAATATGCGAGCCACAAACCGCTTCGAGCGGCCGGCCTGCAGCATCCAAATGGCTCGAATTCCGTCTGCATTAGATAGCCTTGCCATCAAATCTAAGATTTGGGTTTGTAAAGTCACACCTGAGAGTTCACAAAGTGAATCACAGGTAAATGAAATCATCCGATATGGTGCACGTGTTAAAAGTGCAAAATCGTCATATACATATAGTGTGGCTATTCAAGCGTTACATTCGGTTAATTGACCACACTGATATTGTGCATTGAGGAAAAACCATTTTTTTTCAAAATTTTGAGTGGCTGATGAACCAGTACAAAAATACGGGCTTAGAAAAAAACTAGACTTTCTTTTGCCTCCGAGTATATTTTTCGTGATTTAATGAAGAAAAAATTAAATTCTTTTTCTCTAGTTCTCGTTTAATATTTTGAAAGGTTTCCGAATAATTTGAGCTAGAGGAGTTTCTGAAAATCCCCCCCCCCCCACCCAAATTTTAAATGTCTTTAGCCGTTGAACATATATTTCCGATCGATTTGATATTGACATGTTTATTCGATTTGTTTTTGCCACTAATTTTTCTAATCATGTCCAATATTTTCTTCGTTGGTGTTCTAGTATTTAGTTTGGAGACGTATTGCTTCCAAGATGTTGTTGTGGCCGATTTTATTGTTTTGCGAGCTTTAGCTCGCATATGTTTGGCATGGATAAGCTTTTCTTTTGTTGGTTCTTTATTAAATTTTCGTAGTGCAGATTTTCTTTTATTGATTGAATTTTTAACTTCGTCATTAAACCAAGGTCTGTTTCTTTTTGAAAAAGTCGAGGATTTAGGAATACATTTTTCAGCTTTACGAATCGGTTAAGTCATTCTGTTTATTTTCATTTTAGGCCACTGGCCCATAATATAAATACATGTTTATCAATACAGAAAATATCGAGTGAGTGAGTTTAAGTTTTACGTCCCACCAACAGCTAAGGTCATATGGAGACGGGACCTCGGTTTAAAGACCCATCCGAAAGTCTGGAGAAGCCCGGGATCGATCCTGCGATCCCTGGTTTACAAGGCGAGTAGCATAACCACTGCACCACGAAGACTTCTACAGAAAATATCGAATGATGTCCTCTATTATCAATATGTTAATTATAGACTAATAAATATATCATATAGAAATTTTGTTCTTAGAAATATTTTAGCAACCAACTGGACAAGAAACAGCACCGTGCTGGACCATCATCGACTCAACATTAACCCGACATTGAATCAAAGCTGGTTCATCACTGTGCTTCGGTCTTGTCTGAGTGTATGAGGTTTCATTTTATTTTATTTATTTGTTCAGTATAAGTTAATTATTATATACTTCGAATAATACCTTTATCACGATCAGACTTTGTGGCTGCAGTCTATTCCGCAGAACTGCAAGAGCTTATTATAACTCTGTTGTAAACAAGTTACTAAACAGCATTTATTGGGTGTAAAAATATTTCACTCAACAATTTTCAAGGGGAGATAAACAAGATTTGCTCGTGATAAAAGTGACATTGGACAGTAACCACGTTTGACAGCAGTGTTGTGAATGAAGTATATTTACTGTATTAACGACAGAAGCAAAGGAAATAAAGGAGAATCAGTTTTTGAGGCAAGTTTCTTTTAAAACAGGATTTGCCTCCCTCTGGTGATCCCGTTACCGTAGACGGATCTGGGATCAACAGATGGATGGAAGAGGGGGCACAACGAGCCTTCCATAATAAAGCCATTCATTTGCCCGGAGAAAAAAAATATTTTTTGACAGGTAGCGACGATACTCTAAATAAGAACATCATTACATAACATATAACGTAAAACGTGTGTAAAATAACATTAAATGACCCAAAAATAATCTTCGTACAGGCGCCAGTCTCGGAGCACGGCCGTCACCACGTAACGTATAAAGTAGGCAAAATAAAGAGGATCTTACGCGAGTGGTTATTTCACATGAAACTAGTTTTTAACGGTTTTCAAAACTTTCACGTGAGATGACCACAAGTGCAAGAATCTGTTTATCAGTAAAACGTTGTATATCATTTGCAGTTTTAAAGATTTCAGGTTCGAGTTTTCATAACTGGTTAAAATATTCCCAATTTGCTTTACTCAAATTCCATCTGGGGAACGATCATCATGGGTCGATTCAATTTCTTCAATTACTATCGGAAAATGATCGCTCACATGGAGATCGTCCACAACAGACCAATCAAAGTAGAAGTAAAACAAGAGTTGTCAGAAGACAACATAGCTCGCCTTTGGGGGCCTAAGATGGATGAGGGCAAGTTATCAAATAAGAGCCACAGTGACCTTGACCTTCAGCCCCAGACCCTGAAAGTCAAACTCGCTCGAGATATCATCATACCCAACATTTGTGTAAAGTTATATTAAAATCCATTCATAAATGTAGGCACTAGAGCGATCACAAAGTTTTTCTAAAAATAGTCACAGTTACCTTGACCTTCAGCCCCGGAACCTGAAAGTCAAAGTCACTCGAGATATCATCATACCCAATATTTGTGTGAAATTATATAAAAATCCATCCATTAATAAAGGCGCAAGAGCGATGAAAAAGATTTTCTAAAAATAGCCACAGAGACCTTGACCTTCTGCCCCAGACCCTGAAAGTCGAACAAGCTCGAGATATCATCAAACCCAACGTTTGTGTAAGTTATATTAAAATCCATTTATAAATGTAGGCACTACCGCGATCACAAAGTTTTTTCGAAAAATAGCCACAGTGACCTTGACCTTCAGCCCCAGACCCTGAAAGTTGAACTTGCTAGAGATATAATCATACCCAACATTTGAGTGAAGTTATATTAAAATCCATCAATAAATTAAGGTGCAAGAGCGATGACAATGTTTTTCTAAAAATAGACAGTGACCTTGACCCAGTGACCCTGAAAGTAGTGACCTTGACCTTAAGCCCCAGACCCTGAAAGTAAAAGTCACTCGAGATATCATTATGTCCCAAGTTATATTAAAATCCATCAATAAATGAAGGCGCTATAGTGATTACAATGTTTTTCTAAAAATAGCCAGTGACCTTGACCTTGAGCCCCAGACCCGCTATGTTTTTAAAAAAAAAAAAAAAAAAACATGCCTCCCCCGGGATTTGAACTCACGCAGCTTGCAGGTAAACTTTAACACAGGATTTCAAGGGAGGTAATACAGAGGAAAATATTAACTTCTCAAAAAGACCAATTTAAGCCAAAAAACCTGTAAAATGAAGTAAAATGATAATGTTTAATATTGTTTTTTACCAATTGTGAATTATATATTGAAAATAAACTTGTAAAACATCACATATAAGAGCTTGCAGGTAAACTTTAACCAAATGCGGACGTCGACGCTGACGCCGACGCTGACGCTGACGCCGACGCCGACGACGGACGCCCGGGGGTTTGGCAATAGCTCCCCCTTACTTTCGTAAGGCGAGCTAACAAAGATCAGGAATCGATACAATTAACTTACTCCACCCATCAAAGACACCAAAGGGAAAGAAACACAAACACGAAGCGACCAGACCATAATGGAAACCTAAACAAAGGAAGGTCATAAGGACAGTTACTTTCCCACAAAATGGCCATATGGCCATCCAAAATAGACAAGTGATACACACAGTAAGTAACAAACGACAAATAAACCGCCACAGAAGAACCGCCTTGGGACGGTCAGTGGAAAGATTTCAACTTGGGGGCTTAAATCGATTTTACTTGGCCACAATCCTCGCCCTTGCTTCCGTTGCGATTTAGACAATAAAATTTGTTCAGTCCGCATGAAGGCCTCCTAACTCAGTGCAACATCTCCGTGAACACAAATAACCACAGAGGTGAGACAACGGTGAGGACTCGACAGCAAGAAACCACCGAAATGCTGGAGTAAAAGAAAACCAACAGTTAGACTCCGATTGGCTCGACCAGAGACAGAACATCAGGTACCAACCAACATTACCTTGAATTAGATCTCTAATTCTCAATAAGCCTTTACGTTGGAACCGTCATAGAATCAGAGGCCTGACCCACCGGCGTGCAATTAAAGAGGGAAGCAATGTTGCCAACCGCGATTGGGTTAACTACCATGCATGCAGTATGTCGTATAACATCCATGTTGTACCCATTCTTTTTATATCGAAGAATGATTTCACAATGGCGTCTATAAAAGTTTGAACATGTTTTGCGTAGTTTATGGTACCGATAACCCTGATGAATAAGTTTAGCCGTTAATAATTTATTACGAGTGTTGACGGCCAGTTATATGACTACACTCTAGCAAATCGGATTAATTGCGAAATATAAACGCCATAAAATAGCGCACGAGGAGCATCACCATCCAAAAAAGGTAAATTTACAATCTCAAAATCAAAGTCATCGCGTTTATCGTAAATTTTGCACGAAACAAACCCATCTACAATAGATAGATATAAATCTACAAACGGGGCCTCGGTATCAGATGAATTTCCTTTATTTAATTGAAGTTCTGGGGAGTAAATCTGACTGATCAAACCATCGAAATAGGTATTATCAATATTTAATAAATCATCTAAATATCTAGAAGTGGAGCTAAAAGCTTCAATATTTTCAGATTGGTTATCAATGGAAAGCGACAAACATGAAGTCTCTTTCATAACAATTCAAGAGCAGATAAGCCACAAGAGGTGCGCAATTTGTACCCTTCGGAATACCCACAATTTGTCTAAATAACTTAGTTCCGAATCTAATATAAATATTGTCAAGTAGAAAGGTGAGGACATCACACACTTTCTGACATGACCAAAGTGTATAATTCTTATGCTCTTTAGAAGTGAAAAGTGCATTTCTGACATTACATGCAAGATAGAATCTTCTTTGAAAAGCCCATTCAGTTAAATCATTAAGCTTTTCTTTTATAAGATTATGAGGAAGTGTAGTGTAAAGAGCGGAAAAATAGTAAGTAGGCAGACGTGAAGCACGAAATCGTCTGGATTTCATTTTTTTAAAAACCTCATTCGAATTTTTTTATGGACCAAAACAGATTTCTTCCTGATCTTTCAAAGACTTTATCACAATATTTAATCACATGCGTTTTAATAGCAGTAAGACAGGAAGTTAATATTTTAGAAAGTTCAGTGGTAGTGCAAGAGCTAGAATTTGCAATAAACCGTGCTTTATGAGGTCTTTTATCAAGTTTTGGTAACTAGTATAGCGTAGGAAGCTTGTCTTGGCCTTCGGTAACACACACAGCAAACTTGGTGGCTTGATGACAAATATGTGCATCTACTATTGCTCTCTTCAGCTAAAGACTGAAGTTCATAGGCCTTTGTACCACCAAGCTCCTGCTTAAGCGTGTTAACAGTGGAGTCTTCATACAACGACGACGTTGTTAGCGGCTTTGTCTGCAGGGACCAAAACAAACTTTTTATGAAATTTTTGAATACCTAGTTTAAGATGACGTAAAGATGTCTTATGCTTAGGAGGTAATAAGTTAGTATTTTGAGAATAGAAAGAAATGCGTTTATTCACTAGTTTTAAAATGCTAAGTTTCCAGTCCTTAAGGGCTTTATGCTCAACATACTCTCGCTTACACCATCGATTACCGAATTCTTTCAAGGCAGCAGCGATTTCGTCTCTAGATGTACTGAAATCAATGTTACAAGGAAACCGATATTTGGGTTCTTTAGAAATTATATCCTTATCCTAGAATCAGGAATAATTTTCTAATTGCCAGTAATTACATGACCAGCAGCAGGATAGCAATACACTGAATTTTTACAATCACATGAATCAGTAGTATTAGTATCAATATCAAGATCTAAAACAAGTTTATTGAAATTAAAAATGATAGATCTAACAGGTTTGTTATATTTATAGCATATTATAGGCGTTTCAGTATTTTGAAAATACGCAGGAATGGAAGAAAGCACCGAGCTCACGGAAAATACTGGGCAAATCTATAAAATCCATACCCTTATTATGGAAGGATATTTTGAAGAAATGGCATTTTTGATTAATTTCAGAATCAATGTAAGGACGGAGAGTATGCTGAGTATAGCCTCTAGTTAAGAGAGCCGCGTCATATAACTGATTAGAACTATCGTAGAATTTATTCGCCTCGGTGTCCAGAAGATTTAAAACAAACGGGTAATGAAGTTAAAAATGAAAGCATAGATTGGCGTCCATGGTTTAATAATATATTTGACAGTCTATTCCGTCTAGTATTGTTTCGTTTAAAAGCACGTAATTTAGGTTTAAAGTTACCATTTTCCTGGTGCCGTGAGATCTTTCTGCGTTTTCGACATTCCAGTAGCGAGAAAATATGCACTAAAATCAATAAATATTTTTACTAGAAAAAATTTTGGAGAGCAAATTGAAAGATCCAAAGCAAAATGATTCCTTGTGGGAGAATGAAGGATTGTTGGTTGTTTATAACTAAATAAACATAAATCATTTTCAGCAATAAATTGCTGTTACTATCAAAGTCTCCTAATAATATATAAGGACTGGGTAATTGATTAGTAAGATTTTCTTATTCTTGTTAAGGAAAAATATAGTGTGGTGTAAGGTAGACAGAACAAATTGTGATGGATTTGGATAAAGTGACGTTTACAGCAACAGCTTGTAAATTAGTATTTACATCTATTTTCCTATAAGGAACGTTTTGATTTCACCAAGATTAATGTACCTCCTGTCGCCTTCTGATTATCCGTTCTGATATGATTGTACATACTGTAACCTTGGAAATTGATATCTGTAGTTTTCAAAAAAAGTTTCTTGCAGACAAATGACATTAGGACAAAAGAGGGCCATGATGGCCCTGGATCGCTCACCTGATCCATAGTGTAACAAGTGGGCCCAGGGAGGGGTCATTATTGGCCCCAGGGCTTTAATGTGCATAATGTTGAGGGAGGTCTTGAATGTGCAGCTTCATACCAAACATCTACAAAGGTTATAATTTGAACAATCTTGGCAAAGGTCCACTAGATGAAGCTATACACCAAATATCAAAGACCTGGGCCTTGCAGTTGCAGAAGATTTTTTTAAAGATATTCCCAACATAAGCCTATGGAAAACCAAATGGCCCCGGGGCTTTATAATTCTATGCAAAACCAAAGGGCCCTGGGGTGGGGGCATTTGTGGCCCCAGGGCTATAATTTGAATAATCTTGGTAGAGGTCCACTAGATGAAGCATCATACCAAATAACAAAGACCTGGACCTTGCAGTTTCGGAGAAGAAGATTTTTAAAGATTTCCCTTTATAAGTCTATGTAAAACCAAAGGGTCTCGGGGCGGCGACATTTTTGGCCCAAGGGCTATAATTTGCACAATCTTGATAGAGGTCCACTAGTTGAAATTTCACACCAAATATCGAAGATCTAGGCTTTATGGTTTCAGAGAAGAAGATTTTTAAAGATTTTCCCTATATAAGTCTTTGTAAAACCTAAGAGCCCCGGAGCGGGGGCATTTTTGGCCCAGAGCTATAATTTGAACAATCTTGGTAGAGGTTCATAAGATGAAACTTCATACCAAATATCAAAGTCCTGGGCCATGAGGTTTCAGAGAAGAAGATTTATTAAGATTTTCCCTATATTATTATAGGTAAAACCAAAGGGCCCCTGAGCGGGGGCATTTTTGGCCCAAGGGCTATAATTTGAACAATCTTGGTAGAGGTTCATTAGATGAAGCTTCATACCAAATATCAAAGACCTGGGCCTTGCGGTTTCAGAGAAGATTTTTGAAGATTATCCCTGTATAAGCCTATGTAAAACCAAAGGGCCCTGGGGCAGGGACATTTTTTGCCCCAGCACTGTAATAAGCACAATCTTGGTAGGGGTCCTTTAGATGAAGCTTCATACCAAATATCAAAGTCCTGGGCCTTGCGGTTTCAGAGAAGAAGATTTTTAAAGATTTTTCCTATATCAGCCTATGTAAAACCAAAGGGCCCCGGGGCGGGGGCATTTTTTGCCCCAGCACTATAATTTGAACAATCTTGGTAGGGGTCCACTAGATGAAGCTTCATACCAATTATCAAAGACCTGGGCTTTGTGGTTTCAGAGAAGAAGATTTTTTCAGTTGTCAGTGAAAAAAAATCTATTTTTGGCTCCTGTGGCCTATACGTGCAACAGACCAGAACTATTTGAACAACTTTGAAAAGAGACCACCTAAGGATCATTCCTTTGAAAAGGAGAAAACAAAGATCAGGAATTGATACAATTAACTAACTCCACCCATAAAAGACACCAAAGGGAAAGAAATACAAACATTAAGCGACCAGACCATAATGGAAACCTAAACAAAGGAAGGCTATAAGGACAGTTACTTACCCCACAAAATGGCCATATGGCCATCCAAAATTAAAAGACACAAGTGATACACACAGCAAGCAACAAACAACATCATAAATAAATCGCCACAGAAGAGCCGCCTTGGAACGGTCAGTGGAAGATTTCCACTGGGGGGGGGGGGGCTTAAATAGATTTTACGTGGCCACAATCCTCGCCCTTCCGTCGCGATTTAGAAAAATAATTTGTTCAGTCCGCATGAAGGCCTCCTAACTCAGTGCAACATCTCCGTGAACACAAAAATCAAATAACCACAGAGGTGAGACCACGGTGAGGAGTCGACAGCAAGAAACCACTGAAATGCTGGAGCATAAGAAAACCAACAGTTAGACTCCGATGGTCGAAATCCGATCAAAATCCGATCAGTGATTTAGGAGCAGATGTCGTTTGAAGAAATTGTTACGCACGCACGCACGGACGAACGGACGCACGCACGACGGAACGACTGACAAAAAGTGATCCCAAAAGCTCTCGTCACTACGTGACGGCGAGCTAAAAAAGTAGTTAAAATTAAAATTTCGTTAAAATTGGCTTTAAGTCCTCGACAATTCCATTGAATTGATGACTTATCCGTGATTAAATGGAGAGAAGATTAAAACAAGGAATTTTATCCTTTTATCTTTTATTTTTCTTTGAGAACGTGGAGGGATCAACGTCCAATTCTATGTCCTCAAGGGCGCCGTACTGATTAAACAGTTTTACTGGATCAGCCGACGCCCCTTTACTGTTTGGGTTTGATCTTTATGTTTTTCTTTGCCGTTTCCTTTTGATCCGCTGTCCCTGACGTGGATCGACAGTGAGCTCTGTTCGAATGTTTGGTGTTCGGTTGTGAACTGGTCTGTGAAGTTTGTCTGGATTCTGATCTTGAATGGTGAGTAGATGTAGGTTGTGACGATGTAGGTTGCGTCGATGTGTTTTTCAGTGTAATTACTTTTGAATGTGGTTTAATTTCAAAATCTTTTTCGTTGAATTGTGTAGGCGTTTCATTGGTTTCAGGTTTGCTGGCTAGGGATTGAACACCTTTTGCAAATGTGGTTTCTGGTTTATTTTCGTGAATTTTCTTTGCTTCTAAATATGTTACGTTTTGTGTTACTTTAGTTTTCATAATTTCTTTTTCCGTTTTCCAAACTTCACAGGCATTTGACTTTGATACATGATTTTTGCCACAGTTCACACACTGAGGATTTTTACAGTTAAGGGGGTGATGATCCACTTTTGGAGATTTAAAAATGCCCTATTTCGCAAGGTTTGTTCCCGTAATGCGCATCCAAGCCATCGAGCTTTGCTGTATAACTGCTTAAACCTATTATTTAACTGCCATTTTGGTTTATTTTACTTATTTCGAGCCGATCGTTAAGGAGGTTGTCAAAACCGGCGATCCCAGAGAAAAAACAGCTAATCTATCGTAGCAAAAATTGGCGTTCCTACGTTGTTTGAACCACAGCGGTCAAAAGTAATATATGTAACAGGTGGTTATGTGCAGAAAATTCAGTGATGCACTGATGCCAAGGTCCCAGCTCAGTAATAACCGATAACAATTCGATTGCTTATATAGTTGGCCCTGTTGGGTCCTTTTAATTTTTAAGTGGCACCTACCAGGAAACCATACCCATCTGATTTTATGTCGTTTTGCCCCCCCCCCCCCCACCACTTAAACCACACTTGGTAAAACTGGTGTCTTCAGGGGGCCATATGTCTTGTTTCTGTTCAACATATTGTGCTTAGTCGATACAAGAGACTCGTAGAGGCGTTTCTAATGTGACCACAATCTGAGCAATATGTAATGTCTGAATTTTATATTTGGAAACTTTTTCCGATAAAACTTACAAAATGTTTGCATATGCGTGTTTTCGTAACGGACGACTTTATAAAAAGGCCAGTTGAAGAAGTAACTACTTTTTTTTTATTTTTGTGCGCGTTTTGCCATCAGGAAAGCATGCCATGTGAAATAATGTCAGCTAACAATTTAACAAATAGTAACATCTTATTTCTGCTTTTAACAGATTATTTGTGCTCTTTTAACCGCGTCAACGATGCGATTCTAATGCGTACCCCTATCTGGTTGAGCAAATATAAGACTGATAATGTATAACCCCTAAACACCCCACGTTTCTTTATAGTGTGGTTTAGAGGGTCTTCGTTTCCCGGACTTGTTATTGTGATGAGTTTTGGTTTAGTAATGACCAATGTAACGGTTCAACAGTGTTAAGCATCTTTAATAAAAACTAGAAATGCGTCCATAGGACACGGATGCCCCCCGCCTGAAAATATCTATGTTCGTTTTCATCCATAGAAATTTATTGACCATGTTCATGTTTTGGACCCATTTCACATTTGACCTCTAAGTATGACCTTGACCTTTGAGGTAAGGACCTTGGTTTTGTGTGAGGCAGATTGTCTCATGATGGACAACATTTCTGCCAAGTAATTTCAAAATCCATCCAGAGATAAGAAAGTTATTGACTGCGTTTAAGTTTCAGACCCTTTTACCTTTGACCTTAAGTATGACCTTGACCTTGGAGGTACAGAACTGGGTTTTGCATTTGACACATGATGGTTAACATGATGGTCTCATGATGGTTAACATTTATGCCGAGTAATTTTAAAATCCATCAAGAAATAAGGAAGTTATTGACTGCGTTTAAGTTTCGGACGCACGGACGCACGAACGAACGGACGGACAGGGGCAACGCTATATGCCGTTTCCACCATTCTTCGAATGGTGGGGGCATTATAAAAGTTTGCCTTCACTGAAGCTGGTGTTGTGCCGTGTGGCGGCCGTAAACGTCTCCCCGTACATTAACCATAGTGCAGTTTATATTTTACTTTCGGTCCTTTGAGATCTTATTAAATATTAATATTGAAATAGTCTGATTGACTGTTGTTTTTTATGGTTCCTTGTAATACTTGTTCTTTTCCATCCAAAACCTTATTTAACACAAGAGGCCATCCAGAAATATTGGTCAAACAAACAAAAACCACAGTTGCAAACTCAAGACCATGTCCTTCAGAACATCAAGTTTTTTTTCCACATCTCAGGGTTTGAACCCGTTCTTCAGGCAGCTAGTATCAGCCACAATTCGTGATAGACTTAAGTCTATTTCCACAGCATGTCAAATAAAACCATAATCATTGTAAACAAGTTTTATATCAGCTGGTTGTCAGCAACCTCACAGGCTGTTGACAACCGGTTGTCAGCAGCCAGTTTCTATAGGTTAAAGAATGATCTGCTGTTTTTGTTTGCTTTCAGATGTGGTGTCTTTGCTAAGAAATTTGATACAGTTCATGACTACACAACATGGAAGTGTTTGGTGGCAATGTTACACTCTATCATATCAGTTGATTTGTTGCAGAATCTCAAAGGAAGAGGTTACAATTTTTATGATATCTTGATAATAAGTCCATGTAATTGGCAGGCCCCTGTGAAAAAAATGTTAGTCCTTATCCCTGGTTCAATATTTATATAACACGGTTTTGGATATAACGGTTTCAGGATGGAACCCAAAAATGTGTAGATTGTATAGAAAATGACCATTTATAATCAACACATTTTTGTTTGGATATAACACAGTTGTTTAACTAGCAAGGTGTTTGCTTTGGACCCAAACAATAGTGCTATAAAGAGCCAAATTTCGGCTCCATTCCAAAACAAATAATGTGTTTTAAAATTCTGAGTTCAAATTCTCAAAAATCTGTAAAATTCCCAGTTCTGTTAGATTAAATGACCACGATTATTGTTTCGCAGTGTTATCGATTACAGTTTGTTTGTTCGTTTGATTCGAGGTTTAATGTCCGCGTCAACACTATAGGTCATACTGTAGACTTTGTGGGTCTTTTACCCGACACTGAGATGAAATGACATCTCAAGCCCTGCCACCCAATGAAACCAATAGGGTTTAGAAGCATGGAAAGTTCGTCTCCCACTGCTTTGCCGGCCCTGGGCAGGCTTAGATCCTCCAAGCAGTTTACCAGTACTCGCGTGCGGGGGTTTCAGCTTGGAAGCCCCAATGGGCGGGGGCCATTTATTGATTGCAATACATACAATAATAATAATAATATTGCAGTCATTATTTCCACAGGGCAGCATTATGAAAACACGGCTTTAGAATATAGATACAAATACATTGACAACTTTATCTCCGAAACATCAATTTTTTTAGATTAAAAAAAAAAATGAGATATTTTTCTTATTTCGGCTCAAAATTTAGATTGTGGGTACTCGTTACCAACAATCTATATTTTAGAGCAGAAATAAGAAAAATAAGGTTTACCCCTGTGAACCCCAGTTTTATATAAAGGATGAGTTAAAGGGGGTCAAAATTATAAAGCCGTGTTTTCTTGATGGTGTGGCCCCCCTATTATTTTTTAGCTCACCTGAGCACTAAAGCTATTGTGATCGCCCTTTGTCTGGCGTCCGGCGTCAACAGTTCACTTAAATGACATCTAAACCGGTGAATGGATTTCAAAATACTTTCACAAATGTTCCTTTGGTGACCCTCTACCAAAATTGCTAAAATGGTTCCGCTCCGCAGAACAAAATTGCCGCCAAAGCTAAAAATAGATAAAAACCTTAAAAAGACATCTCCAAGCCCTTTGGCCCGATTCCAAAATAATGTCCACCAGAGCTAAAAATGGAAAACCTTTAAACGACATCTAGCCCTATAGCCCGATTTCAAAATAATTCCACAGAAATTTTCCTTGGATGACCCTCTACCAAAAATTGCTAAAATGGTTCTGCTCTGCAGAACAAAATGGCCGCCAGAGCTAAAAATAGAAAAACCTATAAATGACATCTACAAGCCCTTTGGCCCGATTTCATAATAATTACACAAATGTTCCTTAGGTGATCCTCTACCAAAATTGCTTAAATGGTTCCGCTCCAGAGCTAAAAATAGAAAAAAACCTTTAAACGACATCTACTCCTAGCCCTTTGGCCCGATTTCATAGAAATGTTCCTTGTATGACCCTTTACCAAAATTGCTAAAATTGTTCCGCTCCGCTGAACAAAATGGGCGCCAGGGCTAAAAATAGAAAAAACCTTTAAACGACATCTAGCCCTTTGGCCCGATTTCAAAATGATTTCACCGAAATGTTCCTTGGATGACCCTCTAGAAAAATTGCTAAAATGGTTCAGCTCTGCTGAACAAAATGGCTGCCAGAGCTAAAATTAGAAAAAAATAAACCTCGCCTCCTAGCCCTTTGGCCTGATTTCAAAATAATTTTACAGAAATGTTCTTTGGGTTACCCTTTAACAAAATTGCTAAAAGGGTTCCGCTCTGTTGAACAAAATGTCCAGAGCTAAAAATACAAAAAACTTTACATGACATCTCCAAGCCCTTTGGTCCGATTTCAAAATTATTTCACAGAAATGTTCCCGAGGTAACCCTCTGCAAAAATTGCTAAAATAGTTCCGCCTGCATCCATGTGCCCGTAAACTTTTTCTTCAAACGACATCTAAACCATTGATTGGATTTTGACCAAACTTCACAGGAATGATCTTTAGGTGGCCCCCTTTCAAAGTTGTTTAAATGGTTCTGGTCTTTTACACATCTAGGTCACAGGAGCTAAAATAGATTTTTTACAGAAAATTTTAAAAATCTTTCTCTGAAACCACATGGCCCAGGTCTTTGATATTTGGTATGAAGCTCCATCTAGTGGACATCTACCAAGATTGTTCAAATTATATATCAAACATTCAGGGGATGTTCGTGATTGGTGTTCGTTTCACGGAGTTTTATAGTGATGCGTTTTGAGTAATGGCAAATGTAACGTTTCTTAATTATTAAAACCAAGACGTTTTGGATGCGGAATTTAATAACAAAAATACAATGACGTAACAAATCTTTCCAAGTCCCTTAGGATGCCTGTATATAGAATGAGTCCTAGTTTCTTGACACCAGAAGGAGTGTAACAACAAGCCATATACTTCCTGCAAAGAAATAGTATTCTGCATGAATGCTCATGTATCATTGAATGCTCATATTGAATTTATCAAACGAGATTAAGAAATGTGATACCATGCGAGGCTTTTTCATAGAATGGGATAAATTGCTCGATAGAGTTTACTACATACAATAATACTGTAGCACGAATAAAAGAATCTTACGACATTAATAGCGCATTTTGTTCACGATCGACAAAATGTCAATATTCCACCGTTTGTAAACACGACATCGTTAAGGACGTATATGTAACGTTACGAGGCGTAACTTTCTAATTTGCACATATATTCCACTGGTGGATTATGAGTTTATTACATGACGTTATTGCATGCGACTTCATACGATAAAGTAATTTATAACATTCAGTATATGTAAGGTCAAACACGTTTGGAGCCATATAAATTTGTGATACACGACCCATTACGACAGTGAATTCTTTGATATCTCAAATGACCACTGAAAATGCGATTCCGTCGAATTTCGATAAGTACTGACAACCTCGGGACAATTAAATGTTCGAAATAGGGGTAGTTATGAGTTATTCAGGGTTACTGATTCTGCTAGCCGATACATCATAGGGATGACGTAAGGATATATGTTCGCCTTTAATATAAATATGCTTGTGTGTACTCATTAGAATCGCGTAAATTAGTCGATTCTAATGAGTATTCAACGTACATTTTAACGTTAAAATGAAACCAACCTCTATAAATTAACCTAAACAGGGGTTTCTGGAGCTATGGTAACAATCCTTTAGGGACCCAAGAGAGTTCGAATTAGACATAATAAAATCCGTATTAGAGTTATCGTAATTTCACTTTTACTCCATACATCATGACCGCTTCGTGACAACCTTAGAGCAGAAAAAAGCAAAATAATGTAAACTTTCGCGGATATACAGTTAGTGATATCCGAGTCAAGGGTCGAAATTTGCAAGCTCTAGATGCATTTTAGAGTAGTAAGATGAACCTCAAAAAGCATTGTGTGTACCGTAAATGGCCTCTATGAAAGTCTATTAACAAAGTCAATTAACAGACAGACTTATTGGTTGATATTCTATACAGAAAGCATATTTTAATGTTTCATTTATTTCGTCACAAGTAGAACTATCAGACAGGCAGAGAGAAAGTGGGAAAATTGTACCCATGTACAAAATAAGGTCATATGGAGATGATCTCTGAAGATACGCCTGTAGTCCGTAGAAGCCCGGAATCGAACCCAAGATTCAAGGTTCACAAGACAAGTAGCTTAAGACGAGTAGATCAACTACCAGACGACAGAGGCTAGTAAAGTTGCTGAAGGGATACCGTTAATGTAATGTTACCAAGTAATGTCGGTGCTCCGCTGCCTTTAGGTAATATATGTAGAATTCTGTTAGTCTCGAAGATTCTGTCCCCAGCTTCTAAAGTACTGTTGTCGATGCTTCGCTTTTTCTTCGTGCAGCTCTGAAATCAATACTATGAAATGTTCAATATTTGGGTAGGTCTGATGAAATGGTGCATGCATGCCCGATTAAAATGAACAGTACATCAATAGATTTTATGCAAGATGATAACGGCTTAACTAAGGCGCATGCGAGTATTCCGAGCACGAAACCTGAACGATAACGAGGTCTCAATCGCATCTTTTATTATTTATCAGCCACCTTTACATAAAAAACAAATGCTTCAAAATGTTATTGCCAATGAATATAAGAGATCAAGCCAAGTTGCTTCATGCACAAAGAAACTGCAAATTGGTCGAGCATATTCTTAGCTTCTAATGCTTAAACACTTTAGTAAGCTGGTAAAATCCCCTTTTTGTTAAGCCTTTACATGTAGTGTTTTATGAAATTAACGATTGGCGATTTGCAGAAAAATGCATGGCATGCATATTTCATTAAAGGTTGATCAAAGGCATGCATTTTGACACATGACAACGACATCTAGTGAGAAACCGTAAAAGTGCCCCATGTTTGCATGGGTAACAACAATCAGAAGACAACTCGAAATTGGAATGGGAAACGCTCAGGAACTGAAACAATCAGATCCAAAATCCTCCCAAGTGAATGAAGTAAGACTTTAAACAAAATAGACAGCTGATAAGACAGCTGATAAACCAAAGGCAGCAGCCCTTTCCAAAACGTTGGCGATCCGATTACTCAAACGTAACTGAAATTAACTAAATATAACAAAGGGTTAGGTGGGTGGAGAATCGGTATCACCAACACTGATAAACAGGACGGTACCACGAAAACACGACTGAAATCCCACCTGTAATTTGTACTGACCGTCTAAGTATACTTTTGATCCCAACCCTCACCGGTTCAAACATGTATTCGTTCAGTCTGCGCAACAGTTATGCGTGTGCATGTTCTTTATTGAGCAATGATTGACAGCATATAACCCCTAGGTTTAGATAGCAGTGCTAAAGATCAAACTAGTACCATCAGATGGATCGATTCCTGACAGAACATTGGATCACAATTCCCGCCCGGGAGCAAGATTTGCCCCAGCCCTTAGGGGAGCGCTTTCAAGTGGGGATGGAGATTGTCTCGATTCAATGTTCCCCGTCAAGATTAAAATGTTTTATTTTTAGAATGCAAAGCTTTAACAGGACATTTTATAAATTGTTCATATATTTTGCAAAGAATATTTTTGTAACGGACGTCGTGAAGTAACGCTTACAGGCGAATTCAAGCGAGCCCTCCTTCACGCACTCTATTGATCGATAGAACATTTCGGCAGGAAAACGTCAACTTGAAAATAAAATTTTCCAGGATGAATTAAAACTTTTAAGCTGAAAAATATCTAAGTGCATAAATTAATTTTGCATTCAACTCGAACTGAGCAGTAATCGGAGATGACGGACCCTTTCAAAACGCAGCGAAACGTGACTGCACTTTTAATTTTGGATAAGTCAGTTTTAGTCAGGGCTTTCGGTTGGGATTTTAGATTGGGTTTTACCGATATTCGAACTGCATCATATTAACCACTTGGCCACAACTTTTACATAAGGCCTTTTCAAACAGAAAAAAACAAAAAACAAGATGTGTTTGTGAAACACTGATGCCCCCGGACAGCGCATGTTAAATTTTGAGAAAAAAAATAGGTCAAAGTTCAAGTTCAAGGTCACAAGATCAAAAATTATGGTACCACTGGAAAGGTCTTGTGATAAGGTATACACATGTGAAGTATGAAAGCTGTACCACTTACCATTCAAAAGTTATGCCCAATGTTAAAGTTTTTGCAGACGGACAAACGGACAAACAGACGGACAGACCAAAAACTATATGCCCCCCAGAATCTTAGATTCCGGGGGCATAAAAAACACAGACAATTTCAAAATATCGTGAAGATATCAGAAATCCGCTTCCCCTGAAACATGGTATAGTCTTGTCACGCTTGAACGTTGAACTCTCAAAGTCTGATATATTTATATAAAGAGAGCTTAAAAACTACTTAAACATTTCAGTGAGCTGCTCAAATCTCATTTTTCGTTACTCATTTACATGAAGTGGTAAATGAAATTAAAACACATTGATTTGTGAAAACTCACATTGCATGTATATTGTGAAAACTCACATTGCATGTATATGTCACGACTTTCTTTTCTTGGCCGTTTAATACACGGTCCATTTCATTAAGGTTTATCAAGGCATGCATTGTGACTGCTAAAATGTACATGTAGGAAGAAACAGAAAAGCTGCTTCCAGGTTTGCATGGGTAACAAACATTCAGCAGAAAACCGTTCTCAAAATAGGAAGGAGAAATGATCTGGAACTGATCAGATTAAATTCTCCCATCCACAAATATAAAGTGTAAGAAGTCGTCTAAGCAGGCTTAGGTCGTCTAAGCAGTTTACCAGTACTCGTGTGCGGCACCCTTCTGCACGCACTTCGTTGATTGTACGAATATTTACGGCAGAAGGAATGTTTATAACTAAAATCAATAAAATAATGAAGTATAAAATTTCCTTTGCAGTGTAAATAATGGATATTCTCATTCCATGGGGCGAGAACTTCCGATGGCATTCTTAAGTTGTCAAGGGCAACACAAAGACTTAAGGATAGCTCCCTTATTAGAATGTAGATTAAGTTTTATATTCGTTTACGATTTTCTCTCGAGAGTATCAAATATTTGTTTCATTGAAAAGTACTCACCGCTGCACAGTTTGAACTTCCCGATGAGGGGCAGACTTTGACCGTACAGTGAAAATAGACGTCATCGCTGTCGTAGAATTTGAAGACGTAGAGAGTGACGTAGTAGCGGTTGATGAGAGCTACAATGGTCGAAACTGATGTAAAATCACCGCTTACCAAGTCGGCATCATCCGCACATCTGTAAAGATAAATAACTACACGTGCATCTAGATCGGTGACCACGTCAGAAAGGGTCCCACAAAACTGTCAAAGAGGGATGGTATCAGTATATAGCTGGTATCGGTATATAGCTAACAAGCATCGTAGGCAATACAAATCCACTCATCAGACATCTTACATTGCCACACTGACCTCGACTTTGAGCCCAGGACATAAATAAAAAATAGAAGTGGTGGCAATGATTAGGAATCGATACAATCAAACCACAGCTGCAATTAGACACAAAAGGGAAAGAAACAAACGTGAAACAACAGACCTAATGGAAACATCAAAAGCGGAAAGCCGAAAGGACAGTTACTTGTCCACAAAATGGCCAATATGCTATCCAAAATAAAATTATATAAGCGACACAAACACCCAAAAACAAACAATAACAAAAATAAACCGCGACAGAAGACCCGCCTTGGAACGGTCAGCGGAAGCAAATACCAGTGGGGGCAACTAGCTAAAACATCATATGCAACATTTGTGTGAAGTTCTATTAAATTTCTATTAATGTAGATGCTAGGATCATGACAATGTTTCTAATAAATTGACAGTGACCTTGACCTCGAGTCCCAGACCTGAAAGTAAAACTCGTTCGAGATATAACCAAAATTTAAATTATAATCTAGATCCGTCAATAGCACGATGCTATGCCCGCGTCTAAGTAGTATTTTGGTTAAGGTTGTGACACGGACTGACTTACGGACTGACAGGTGATTGCTATAGGGAACCCAAACTACCGTGTTTGGCCCTAATAAAGCTTTAAAGTTGCGATTGGAAATCAAACAAGCTTTCTACGAAAAAACACTCTTATTGATTGTTTTTGCCATTTAGGCCCGATTGATCCTTCTAATTTAAGACTCGTTAGGAAGCTTGGTATTGAAGTTTAATTGGATGCGACAATAGGTTTGTGTTATCTAGAAAGTGAAGGAAACTTTTAAATTGTGCAATTCAATAGATCTTTTTGACAATCATGACACAGACTGATGACTTCTTTACCCACCCACCCCCACACCTCATTCTGCAGTTCTGCTGTTCGCGAGATGAAGAGATTAAGGTTAACTTTAAAGCGTACTCATCACCTTCGACCTGTAAGGAACCCACTATTGCTTGGACACGCCCGTTCTTGCATATGATATAATCATGAAACCACGCCTATATAAGTTTGGCCCCCTTGAACGGGTTGAAGTTGAACCCCCCCCCCCCCCCCACACACACACACACACTCTTAAACTCTTCAGTAAAAGGATGGTTTACAGGAGTCAACCCAATCTTTAAAATAATGATCGTTGGTACTAGTTAGAACCGCCTCATCGAATTGGTCTAGCGAGTAGCCACAATCTATATTTTCGAGCAGTGTTTAGAAAAATAATGTTTACCACTGTAACCTCTTAGTTTTACTAATGAAAGTGGGGTTCAAGGTGGTCAAAAATATACATGCGTGTTTCTTGATGAGCTGGAAGAATGATCCTGAATGGCGACTCTAGACAGAATGTTTTAGCTTCACATTCCTGCATGGTATGGCAGATGTAGAACATAATCCGAGGCTGCCTTGTGCGGTGTCTGAATTATTTACGCTCAAACCAAACACATTCAAGTCCAAATTCTAGAAATAAGGTCCTTATTAATTACGCCGCCCAAAATAATCTGGATTTCCTGCAAATCTGGTAGACAGCAGCAGTGTAGAGCTTTTATGCTTAGTAACCTCAGCCTAACCTCAGCTTACATAAGCGGTACACGTGTTAGCATAAGTAGATAAAGAGGGGGATTTCTTTATTCTTTACTAAACCCAAGGTCGTGTAATTTCAAATAAAAACTCGAATCAGTGGACCTTTATGAACACTCCAATGTTTGTAACTTTAGTGCTAGGCCACGAAATAGCTTAGAGACTAATACTTACGCTTACAAAGTACAAAGCTTTACGTACCCATTGGTAAATAATGCCTTTGATGTACCGGTGTTGTCTGTACCAGAGTAGGCTGTGCAACTAGGTAGGGCATAGTAATCACCTGCAAGACAAAATCCACGCCCAAAGCAATGAAGAATCAATACAAGGTTAGCATGAAAGCATTACAAATGTGGTCTTGTGTTTCCTTTATATCTTCCCATGCGAGACAAAGCTCAGTTCCATCACGAAAGCACGCCTATATATACCCAGTCAAAAAAGTAACTACCAAGTTCCGGGTAAATTCTAGTAGCTTTCCGGTAGCCAATCAGCTAAGGATCGCTGTAAACTTACGAATCAGACGTTTATCTGCAAAATGCATAGATTTGTATTTGCCCATACTATTCTGCTCAAGAGCTGTCTTCCAATATGTGCCTAGAACTGTTTTGCAAGGAATTTGACATTGCGCATGCGCAGATGATCATTTTATGTCAGAGATGAAAGATATCCATTGAACATCGAAACTCACTTTACCTTTACAATATCTCATGATATTGCACTACAATCAAGACTTATTTGTGAAATTCTCAGATTATTTCCCTTTCGATTAAAAATATAGCAATTTTCAAACTTGTTATTTCTAAACCTGCCATTCAATTTTTGCAATTTCTTTAAAAAGCGCTTTGTTGCCATCATTGCTGTAAACAATGATGGAAAATAATGTAGAAAATTCATGTAGCATGTAGCACTACCAGTTGCAATTTTCTATGGAGTTTCAATTAAAAACAGCATTTTGCACACAATTGCAAACAAAAGTGCCATGATGGCCCTGGATCGCTCACCTGATCCATAGAGTAACAAGTGGGCCCCAGGGAGGGCCATTATTGACCCCAGAGCTATAATGTGCATAATGTTGAGGGAGGTCTAAATAGGTGAAGCTTCATACCAAATATCAACAAAGGCTATAATTTAAACAATCTTGGCGAAGGTCCACTAGATGAAGCTACACAACAAATATCAATGACCTGGGCCTTGCGGATTCGGAGAAGGTTTTTTTAAAGATGTTCCCTACATAAGCCTATGTAAAACCAAATGGCCCCATGGTGGGGGCATTTTTGGTCTCAGGGCTATAATTTAAACAATCTTGGCGAAGGTCCACTAGATGAAGCTTCACCACACCAAATATCAAAGACCTGGGCCTTGCAGTTGCAGAGAAGATTTTTTTCCCTATATAAGTCCATGTAAAACCAAAGTCGCGGGGTGGGGGCATTTTTGGCCCCAGGGCTATAATTTCAACTATCTTGATAGAGGTCCACTAGATGAAATTTCACAACAAATATCAAAGACCTAGGCCTTATGGTTTCACAGAAGAAGATTAAAATATTTTCCCTATACAAGTCTATGTAAAACCAAAGGGCCCCCGAGGCATGGGCATTTTTGGTCTCAGGGCACTAGATGAAGCTTCATACCAAATATCAAAGACCTTGTTATTCCAGAGAAGAAGATTTTTCAAGATTTTCCCTATATAAGCCCATGTAAAACCAAAGGGCCCCGGGTCAGGGGCAATTTTGGCCCCAGCACTATAATTTGAACAATCTTGGTAGGGGTCACTAGATGAAGCTTCATACCAAATATCAAAGACCTAAGCCTTGTGGTTTCAGAAGATATTAAAGATTTTCCCTATATAAGCCCATGCAAAACCAAAGGGCCCCAGGGTGGGGGCATTTTCTAGGCCCAGCACTTTAATTTGAACAATCTTGGTAGGGGTCCATTAAATGCAGCTTCATACCAAATATCAAAGTCCTGGGCCTTGCGGTTTCAGAGAAGAAGTTTATGTTTTCGGTGAAAAAAAATCTATTTTTGGCTCCTGTGACCTATATGTGCAACGGACCGGAACCATTTGAACAACTTTGAAAGGGGTCCGCCTAAGGATCATTCCTGTGAAGTTTGGTCAAAATCCGATCAGTGGTTAAGGAGATGTCGTTTGAAGAAATTGTTTACGCACGGATGACAGACAAAAAGTGATCCTAATATAAAACACAAGAGGGCCATGATGGCCCTGGATCGCTCACCTGATCCATAAGAGTAACAAGTGGGACCTGCGGAGGGTTATTATTAACCCTAGAGCTATAATGTGCATAATGTTGAGGGAGGTCTAAAAAGGTGACGCTTCATACCAAATATCAACAAAGGGTATAATTTGAACAATCTTGGTAGAGGTCCACTAGATAAAGCTTCATACCAAATAGCAAAGACCTGGGCCTTGCGGTTTCAGAGAAGAAATTTTTTAAAGATTTTCCTTGTATAAGCCCATGTAAAACCAAAGGGCCCCGGGGCGGGGGCATTTTTGGCCCCAGCACTAATTTGAACAATCTTGGTAGGGGTTCACTAGATGAAGCTTCATACCAAATAGCAAAGACCTGGGCCTTGTGGTTTCAGAGAAGAAGATTTTTTAAGTTTTCGGTGAAAAAATATCAATTTTTGGCTCCTGTGACCTAGATGTGCAACGGACCGGAACCATTTGAACAACTTTTAAAGGGGTCCGCCTAAGGATCATTCCTGTGCAGTTTGGTCAAAATCTGATCAGTGGTTTAGGAGATGTCGTTTGAAGAAATTGTTTACGCACGCACGCACGCACGAACGGACGGACGACGGACAAAAAGTTATCCCAAAAGCTCACCTCGTCACTACGTGACGGGGAGCTAAAAATTGGAGGGCTGTACGTGAACCTCTGTTTCTCTTAGCAAATGGATGGATGGATGTTTTGTTTAAAGACGCTCAACCCTAAACTCTGTTCAGAAAATCTGAATCATCGATTTTTTTCGTTTCTTCCTTTTAATACTCATTTTTGCCCATACATCACTATGGGAAAGTTTTAGACCTCACACTCCGCCGATTTCTCCAGCAAGTCGTATGCCTCTGCGACGGCTAGGAAGGGCTGTGATTATTTGGAGAAAATTGGAAAATCTATATTTTCTTTCAGAAACTATGACATTCTGACAGGTTCGACACACCCTTTTAAACCATATATAGAAGTGGTTACTGCTCTTGTACATTACAAGGGCGTCTATGTTTTATTTGCACGATCACTCCATGGAAAATCATTAGCTGTGACACCACTTCTGATATCGGTATAATTCTTTTTGACGACTTGACAGCACATCGCGCTAGTAACTCCCCGTTCCTAGTGGGCCTCTATCTAGCCATTTGAATAAAAGGTGTATCGCAATTGCATATCTATTTATAAACTGCGTCACATGGATTTGAATATTTATTATCTTACCTGACAATCATCGTCAAATGGACTTAGTCTGTGCTCTCATTTCTTTGTTTTGCAAATTTCTCCAAATAATCACAGCCTTTCCTGACTGTCGCAGAGGCATACGACTTGCTGGAGAAATCGGCGGAGGGTGAGGTCTAAAACTTTCCCATACTGATGTATGGGCTAAAATGAGTATTAAAAGAAAGGAACTCCATTCAGAAAATCTGAATCATCGATTTTTTCGTTTATCGCTTTTAATACTCGTTTTAGCCCGTATATCACTATGAGAAAGTAGTAGACCTCACCCTCCGTCGATTTCTCCAGCAAGTCGTTTGCCTCTGCGACAGCCAGGAAAGGCTGTGATTATTTGGAGAAAATTGCAAAATCCTAATTTTCTTTCACAGACTAAGACATTCTGACAGGTTCGACACACCCTTTTAAACCATATATAGAAGTGGTCACTGCTCTTGTAAATTACAAGGGCGTCAATATTTTATTTGCACGATCACTTCATGGAAAATTATTAGCTGTGACAGCACATTTGATATCGGTATAATTCATTTTGAGCACTGTTGACAGCACATCGCGCTAGTTGCTCCCCGTTCCTAGTGAGCTATCTAGCTATTCGAATGTAAGGTGGGTCGTAATTGCATATCTATTTATAAAGTACATCGCATGGATTTGAATATTTATTATTTTACCTGACAATCACCATCAAAATGGACTTATTCTGTGCTCTCATTTCTTTGTTTTGCAATTTTCTCCAAATAATCACAGCCTTTCCCGACTGTCGCAGAGGCATACGACTTGCTGGAGAAATCGGCGGAGGGTGAGGTCTACAACTTTCCCATAGTGATATATGGGCTAAAATGAGTATAAAAAGCGAGAAACCAAAACATCGATGATTCAGATTTTCTAAACGGAGCTTAGGCCAATCTTCATCATATGAGCCACTTTTAAACTCTCAAAATCATAGAAACAACCTAAAGCAGCTGTTTAAAAATCCTTAAAATTGGCACCAAAATCCAACATGGCCGCCCGAAAGTCATGGTCACATCTAAGGAACGTTTTTATTTCCTGCAGCCATACAAAGTCATGAAAAAATATGAATTAATGTGGAAAACAAGCATTCTGTATAATAAAATGTGAGTGGGGCTGTTTTTTTGCTTTAAAAATATTTTCAAGCTGAAAATTGGAAAAATGGAACAAGTAGTTGAGTTCCTGGAAGATGAGTCCTGGAGTTACTAGCTTGACCAAAACGCTTTTCCTCAACTACATCAAAAATAAGCTATGATAGGTCATAGAATTGTAGCCAAAATGAGGGCAACATGAAAAACTACATTTCTGCAAAAAAATAGGGAAATGTTATTGAAAAATAAGCTTATAATGGCTGGAAAAGCAAACCGGACGGTCGAGTCATGACAAAAGTCACTTTAAGCAAATACATTTTTGGGTCATTACTTCAAAATAAGCCCGATAGTTATGAAACTTTCAGGAAAGCTAGAGATTAACTTATTCTAACAAAAACTGCAAAACTAACCAAATGAAGGCTCCAAATATTACAAAAATGTACAACAAACAGTTTGTTTGATTCGAGGTTTAACGTCTCCGTCAACAGTGTAAAGGTCATTTAGGAGACGTTGCTTCCAATTTTGTGGGACTTTTACCCGACGTTGAGATGAAATGACATCCCAAGCCCCGTCGACCAATGAAACCAATAAGGTTTATTAGCATGGACGGTCCGCCTCGCACCACAGTTCCTGGACAGGCTAAGATTCTCTAAGCGGTTTACCAGTACTAGTGTGCGGGCCCGATTCAGCTCTGCGGGGAAGCATCATGCAGCCCATATATTTCTTCAAGCCCTTATGGTACAATAAACAGTGAATGCATACAAAATAATTGGCCAAAACCTGAGGGTTACTACACCATCACAAGGTTGCGTATACGGACGGACGGACGGACGGACAGACAGACGGACGCCAGGCTGATCGCTATATACCCCGAACCTATTCGGTCGGGGGATAAAAACACTTCAAGGGGTGAATAAATGGAGAGTACCGGAAATTCTAGAAGTAGTTATCTTGTGCCATTCAACTGAACTTCAGCTCGGTCAGCATGGTTTGGTTATAGGTTCTGCAAATCATCTCACTCAGGCCGAAGTTTAATGAAAATCCTTGAAGGGTTAAGGGAAATGGGGAACTAGCTATGGGGAACGGACAAAAAAATCAGGTTCTAACTCTTTACCTTGAACTGACCTAGACCTTAAATCAGCATAGTGTGGTTGCCACACATTCTGGACTGCATCCTTTAAATCTGAAATCCAGTCTACATCGCAACGGAAGTAAGGGCGAGGATTGTGGCCACGTAAAATCGATTTAAGCCCCTCCCCCCCCCCCCCCAGTGGAATTCGTTTCCGCTGACTGTTCCAAGGCGGTTATTATCTTGCGGTTTATTTTTGTTATGGTTTGTCTTTGGGTGTTTGTGTCGCTTATGTTATTTTATTTTGGATAGCCTATTGGCCAGTTTGTGGGAAAGTAACCGTCTTTTTGGCTTTCCGCTGTTGGCGTTTCGATTACCGTCTTTTGCTTCATGTTTGTGTGGCTTTCTCTTTTGCGTCTCTGATGGGAGCTGTAGGTTGATTGTATCTATTCCTGATCATTGCCTCCAATTTTATTTAGCTCATTTGTTAGCTTAATGGATTACTTACTATATTATAAGAGTGAGGAAGATAAAAATGCTTTACTTGGTACGTCTAATGTCCAGTAGATAGAGTCTCCAACATCAGCCTCGGTAACTTCAGCGGCTGTGAGCGAAGAAATTCCACGCAGTTCTGTTGATACTACAAATATTGGGGTCACGGCCGCCTCTGTTGATGTCTCTAAACTGCAATAAATGCAAACATTTTGGACAATATGTCAGAAAATGTAATAATTGACAAGTTTGTATCAAAGAACTTTTCATATAAAATTGAGAGAGAAATGACTGGAAACTACGTAGTATGGCCCATCTTTCTTATGAAAGTTTTCATTGCTCTTAAAGGAACTCATTTTTTGATTTTTATTTGCCTTCACTGCAGCTGGTGTTGTGCCGTGTGGCGGCCGTAAAACGTCTCCCCGTACATCAACCATAGTGTAGTTTATATTTTACTTTTGGTCCTTTGAGATCAGCGTGAATATTCTGAGAAATCAGAAATAAATTATTGGTTTAGACTCATATTCTAGACAGGTTTTTAATTTTTTGGACCCTAATTTGATTAATATCAGTCATTGTATCGACTGCCTATTCGAAATTTGCAAAATTGCAGTGGTTTCCTCTGGCTTTCTTTGCCGGATCATTACAGGGTCACTGACGAGGCTTTATTAGCCGAAACTACGTAGTATGGCCCATCTTCTTATGTTTTCATTGCTCTTAAGGAACTCATTTTTGATTTTTATTTGAATTTTAAGCATAATGCCCAACAATAACTGAGAAATAAGTATTTGCAAGACTTTTATTTCTTTTTTGCCAACACTGGGTCACAGTTTAGAAACAGAGCAAACATGGCCCTGTGTCGCTCACCCGATCCTTGTTGAGATCAAAGTGAGTGATATTTTGTTTATAGAAACCTCAATCTATTGGTTATATGGTGGCTAATAATTTTCTATAAAACTGTTTGGGGTAATGAAAACTGTTAAGACATTTAAAATTTAGATTAAACGTTGCTATTTTCAATTTATTAAAAATCTGGATTTCTTTAAGAAATGATAAAATCTTTTTATAATGTATTTGATTAAAAAGTTCAAATATAGTGTTAACATGATAAAATCAATCACGAACGATACCAAACTCAGCACATTTAATTAAAGTATATTTAACTGTATAATCTTGTGCGCAGGCTATGCACTGTGGCTTATCTTCACTTTTCAAAATGAAAGAATGCGTGCTATGGGAATAACCTATTTTGCACCGGGTCAATATGACCGGCTCTTTTCGATTGGGATATATGTATGATTGAAGAAAATTTGGTTTTATTTCATGAAGTTTATTGAAATCTTGTTTTTCCATTAAGTTCTGACAACGGTGTTGTATATATTTTCGTATATGATGTTTGAAGTCATAAAAAGGAATCTTGATGTTAGCCGACTTGATTTAATGCGGATTTAGCTTCTTGATCTGCTTCTTTATTTCCTTGACTGTTGATATGGATGGATGGAGGTTTTATTTAAAGACGCTCAACCCTAATAGGGCATATAGCGTCTAAAACAGTTATATATTATACATAAAATTGTGCAAGATTAAACAATTAAAATTTTAATAATTACAGTTTGTTAAAAAGACCGATTTCTTTAAGAAAATTGATTAATTGGTAAAAAGGAACATTATTAAAAAGATCTTTCATGGTAGTAATGTTAAAATATTTTGAACGTATATGGTCAAATTCAATACATGAGATGAGAAAGTGTTTAACTGTGAACGGTTCATTACAAGATATACAGAAAGGTGCTTGTTCGTTTTTTAAAATGTAGGAATGTGTGAGTCGTGTGTGTCCAATACGGCATCTCGTAATTTTTGTCTGATCTTTTCGGCTATAGTTCAAAAATTGGCATTTACTGTAAAAATTAGGTTGAATTTTATTTAATTTATTATTAGTTTCATTGTCCCAAATAGATTGACATTTTTTCTTTATATATGTATTGATGTTTGATTTGAAATCAGAGAAAGGAATTTTTAAATTTGTAATAGTTAACGATAATGCCGACTTAGCTTCCAAGTCAGCCAATTCATTTCCACGAATATTAACATGACTTGGAAGCCAGCAGAATATAATCTCCTTGCAGACAGAAAGGTAATGATATTTTCGTAAAATTTGTTGAATCAAGGGGTTCCTGTGCTGTTGGTCTTTCAGAGCTTTTAATACAGAAAGGGAATCAGAATAAATGATAAATTGTTTTTCGGATTGATCTCGTATATGATAGAGTGCTATATCAATTGCTTTCGCTTCAGCGGTAAAAATAGAGCTATTATCGGGTAATCTAATGCTGTCAGTAAAATTCGGACTAATGACAGAACAAGCAACTTTCTCATCTTGCTTCGAACCGTCAGTGTAAATGGAAATGTGACGTTTAAAATTGGATTTGATTTCTAAAAATTCGTTTTTAAAAATATGAGATTCTACTTCTGTTTTCTTATTTTTATTTAAATCTAAAATAATCTTTGGAGCACTTAACGTCCATGGCTCTTTTGATGGTAACGTAAAAGATTGAATATTATTAATATTAATATTGGCCTCCATAAATAATGGCTTGATTCTTAGGCCAAGCGGTTTAATAGCCGATGGTTTGTTGTTGTAGAATCTTTCGTAATTAGGATTAAAAACAATGTCATATGCTGAATTTCGTGGATTGGCGGCCAATTTTGTAGCATATTGAAGAGACAATTTCTCCCTTCTTACATACAGTGATGGTTCATTCGATTCAGCATAAAGACTTTCAACAGGTGAGGTGCGAAAGGCACCTAGTGCTAGACGTAAACCTTGATGATGTATAGTATCCAAAGATTTTAAATAAGATTTCCTAGCAGATCCATAGACTATGGAGCCATAGTCCAATTTGGAACGAATTAAAGACCTATAAAGATTTAAAAGAACAGTACGATCTCCTCCCCAGTCGGAACTGGACAGGACTTTAAGAATATCAAGAGCTTTTAAACATTTAGCTTTCAAAGCTTTGATATGGGGAATAAAAGACAATTTGTTATCGAATAAAAGACCCAAAAATTTCGCTTCAGTGACGACTGGAATTGGACTGCCGTATATAGTAAGAACAGGATCTAAATGCAACTTTCGAATTCGACAGAAATGAACACACTGAGTTTTTGTTTTTGAAAACTTAAAACCATTTTCTGTTGCCCAAGTTTCTATATTATTTAAACACCTTTGGAGTTTAAATTCAATGGTTTCCATATTTTTTGAACGATAAAAAATTCCAAAATCGTCAACAAAAAGCGAACAATCTGGGTCTTTTACACATTTAACTATTTTATTAATTTTTATGCTGAACAAGGTTGGTGATAAAATACTACCTTGTGGTACACCTTGTTCTTGATCAAATGTGTCCGATAATGTATTTCCTATGCGAACATTAAATGTTCGATCGGACAAGAAATTTTGAACAAAAAGTGGCAATCGGCCTTTAAGGCCCAAGTTGTGTAAATCTTTTATGATGCCATATTTCCAAGTCGTATCATAGGCCTTTTCGAGGTCAAAGAATACAGCTACGACATGTTCTTTTTTGACAAAGGCATCACGTATAAATGATTCTAAGCGAATCAAATGGTCATTAGTAGAGCTGTTTTTTCTAAAACCAGCTTGAAATTTAGTGATAAGCTGGTTTGATTCTAAGAACCAAACCAGCCTATCATTAATCATTCTCTCCATTGTTTTACATAAGCAACTTGTCAAAGCAATAGGTCTGTAATTAGTGGCTTCAGTATGATCTTTATTAGGTTTCGGAATAGGAATAATGGTAGCTTTTCTCCAGTTTTCAGGGAATTTTCCAGTGATCCAAATATCATTCAGAATATTTAATAATGTTTCCAATGCCTTGTTGGGTAAATGTTTTAAAATTTGATAGTGTATGTCGTCAGGACCAACAGCAGTATCATGGGATTTATGGAGAGCATCTAATAATTCTTTAGTAGTGAAAGGTAAATTATATTTTTCATGATTTAATGAGGAAAAATTTAAATTCTTTTTCTCTTGTTCTTGTTTAATATTTTGGAAATTTTCTGAATAATTTAAGCTAGAGGAGTTTTTCTGAAAATTTTCCCCCAAGGCATTGGAAATGTCTTTAGCCGTTGAACACATATTTCCGTTCGATTTGATATGGACATGTTTATTTGATTTGTTTTTGCCACTAATTTTTCTAATCATGTCCCATATTTTTTTTTTATAGTTGGTGTTCTGGTATTCAGTTTGGAGACGTGTTGCTGCCAAGATGCTTTTTTGGCCGATTTTATTGTTTTGCGAGCTTTAGCTCGCATGTGTTTGGCATGGATAAGATTTTCTTTTGTTGGTTGTTTATTGAATTTTCGTAATGCAGATTTTCTTTTATTGATTGAAGTTTTAACTTCGTCATTAAACCAAGGTCTGTTTCTTTTTGAAAAAGTCGAGGATTTAGGAATACATTTTTCAGCAATATCAATCAATTCATCAGTAAAATCTTGTATATCACTTGCAGTTTTAAAAAGTTCAGGGTCGAGTTTTTCATCACATAATTGATTAAAATTTTCCCAATTTGCTTTACTCAAATTCCATCTGGGGTGACGATCCTCATGGGTCGATGCAATTTCTTCAATTACTATCGGAAAATGATCGCTCCCATGGAGATCGTCCACAACAGACCAATCAAAATCTAGATAAATATTTGGAGAGCAAATTGAAAGATCTAAAGCAAAATAATTTCGTGTGGGAGAATGAAGATATGTTGGTTGTTTATCGTTAAATAAACATAAATCATTTTCAGCAATAAAATTTTCTATGATTTCTCCTTTGTCATTTGTATCCGAGCAACCCCATAATTTGCTGTGACTATTAAAATCTCCTAATAATATATAAGGACTAGGTAATTAATTTGTTAAATTTTCTAATTCTTGTTTAGAAAAATTATAGTGTGGTGGAAGGTAAACAGAACAAATCGTTATGGATTTGGATAAAGTGACGTTTACAGCAACAGCTTGTAAATTAGTGTTTGCATCTATTTTCCTATGAGGAACGTCAGATTTTACCAGGATTGATGTACCTCCTGATGCCTTCTGATTATCCGTTGTGATATGATTGTACATACTGTAACCTTTGAAATTAATATTATCTGTAGTTTTCAAAAAAGTTTCTTGGAGACAAATGACATTAGGAGAAAAAAGTGTAGTTAAAATTAAAAGTTCGTTAAAATTGGCTTTCAGTCCTCGACAATTCCATTGAATTATTGACTTCTTATCCATGGTTGAATGGAGAGAAGATTAAAACAAGGAATTTAATCCTTTATTTTTTATTATTAGCCTTTAAGAACGTGGAGGGATCATGGTCCAACTCCATGTCCTGAAGGGCGCCGTACTGATTAGCCAGTTTTACTGGATCAGCAGACGCCCCTTTACTGTTTGGGTTTGATCCTTTATGCTTTTCTTTGCCGTTTTTTTTCTTTTTGATCTGCTGGTCCCGACGTGGATCGGGAGTGAGATCTGCTAGAATGTTTGGGTTGTGAACTGGTCTGTGAAGTTTGTCTAGATTCTGTTCTTGAATGATGAGTAGATGTAGGCTGTGACGATGTAGTAGGTTGTGATGTGGGTTTTGGTTTAACAGTAGAGGTAATTACTTTAGAATGGGGCTTAATTTCAAAATCTTTTTCATTAAATTGTGTGGATGTTTCTTTTGTTTCAGGTTTGCTGGCAAGTGATTGGACAACTTTTGCGAATGTGTTTTCTGGTTTGTTTTGTTGTATTTTCTTTGCTTCCAAATAGGTGACGTTTTGTGTAACTTTGATTTTCATGATTTCTTTTTCTGTTTTCCAAACTTCACAGACATTGGATTTAGACAAATGATCTTTTCCGCAGTTCACACATTTTGGAGAATTCTTGCAGTTTGTAGTGTGGTGGTCGGAACCACCACACTTCTCACAAATAGACCCATCAGGTCAGTACAATCATTTTCGTGGTGCCCAAACCTCTGACAATTGAAACAACGCAGAGGATTGGGCACGTAGATTTCGACCGGTATTATCCTGTAGAAGATCTTCAGCGATTTCGGCAAGGAAGTGGAGTTGAAAGTGAGTAGAAGTGTATTGGTATCAATGAGATTTCCGTCTTTTTTTACTTTAAATCTTTTGCATGCCGTTACACCTTGTTCTTTTAAATAATCGATTATGCTGGCTTCTGATTCGTGTTTTAGCATTCTGTCACGGATAATTCCTTTACAAGAGTTGAGTGTTTTATGTTCCGTGACAGAGACGTTCATATTAAAGAATTTGTTTACTTTTAGGAGGTTTTCAGTTTGTGTTTTTCGGTTAGTTTCTATCAAAAGTGTCCCATTTTTTTAGTTTTTTGACGTTTTTCGGAGTTCCAATTAATGCTTCTATTTGCTTTTCAATTACGAATGGAGAAAGAGTTGTAACGGCTTTATCTTCCTTGCTCGAAATCACTAAAAATCGAGCGAAATTGTCATTTGCTTTGAAATTGAAAGTCGGTTCCGGGTCGTCATCGGATAAATCTAAAAATGCTCTTTTTCTAGTGTTGGATCCCATGTTGATAATGAATGATTCGATAGCTATGCGCCCCACCCTCCTTGGAGCCCTGCAAGGGGACGTTTAATGGAAATGGATCTCTTATTTCCAACGCCAAGGCTACATTGCTATTATACTCGATGACAGGACCAGAGTCCTTCCGCTCCACTTCTGTTTTATGATTCCCAACTATGCACCCAGATTTCAAAGAAAAATGAGGAACAGTTGGGACCCATCCCCACCCGTATTCTCTCCCTCACAGAAGCTTCTGCTGAATTTCCCCAGTACAAGCCCACCGATTGATCCATCAGCCGCCGCCCATCAAATAGCACTCAAAGATAGAGGAATAAGACGAAATTACACCCGGTTTGTACCATAAAGATACGTAAAAATGAAAGAAGGAAGATAAGGACAAGCTGTGCTTGGCACGACTGAGCCGATTGATTCAGGCCGGATCTAGCCCAAACCCCTCTTCTATCTGAAATATGGGCCAAAATGATGTGTTGAAAAGCTGGAGATCCCTGGGCTTTTCTCAATCATCAGGATCCCTTCTTCCAGCATACGAGACGCCACTCACGGCAAACAAGTGGCTCCTGTTTCAACAAGGAATTTCATCCCCATTCACTACAGAAGGAAAGAGATCTGTATATTTTATTCCCTACATACAAGGGATGCCGAAAACGTTTGCTTAAATAAAAGCTTGGCTCTGAAAACAGGAGATCCTTTGCTAAATATGAGATCCACGATTATGGTAAGAAATTATTGAGGTGATAAGTTTCAGAGAGTACAAATGATTTTATAGACTAATAAAGAATAAAGATGTGTTAGATGATGACGAACACTTCAGAACTTCGTGATAAGTATCCAATTCTGTTAACATTGATGTAACATAAACTAACTTTGGGGTAACATGAAATGACAAGTTACTTATCTAATAACGTATACAAAATGCATCTTTCATTGATGTGCAGAGTGAAGGAGCATGAAAAAGTGACACATACACAGTACAAACATATACAGATGAGGTTTCTTCTTTGTGGTGCGCGACCCACCAGCAATGATGATACACATACAAATGCAGCGTGGCAGTAACATGAGATAGGAAAGGTTTAAAAGGATAGATCTCGCGTAGTGAATTGTAAAAAAATTTGTTAAGATGCATTTGAATAAATTGATTTACAAGATAATACCGGTCGAACGGACGATTGTTCTGTATGTTGGAGGCTTTTACCCAACTGCCACAGAACCTGAAGGCAGCCACCTATTTCGAGGCACCGGGTGGTCTCGGCAATGGGACTGTTTTCGGTGGGGTCTTACCACTCTGCCACACTCCCGAAGGCAGCCGCCATATTTCTACCCCCCGGGCAGGCGCGGGGCCGACTGTTGATATGACTAGGAATGAAACAAAATAAAATGGTTTTTGTTGATGACAATTCAAAATAACGTTTTAAAATTTGTTGGATCAATGGATTTGAATGGTCTAATTGTTGAAGTGATTTTGAGACTGAAAGAGAAACTGAGAATATAGATGGATGGATGGATGGATATTTTGTTTAAAGACGCTCAACCCTAATAGGGCATATAGCGTCTAAAAATAATTAGATATTAGATATAAAATTGTTATTGAAGTTTAAAAGTTAAAATATTAATGATTACAGTTTGTTAAAAAGTCCGATTTCTTTAAGAAAATTGATTAATTGATAAGATGGTATGTCATTAAAAAGGTCTTTCATTGTTGTAACATTAAAATATTTTGAGCGTATATGATGAAATTCTACACATGAAATGAAAAAGTGTTCAACTGTAAACGGTTCGTTACAAGATATACAGAAAGGTGCTTGTTCGTTTTTTAATATGTAGGAATGAGTGAGTCGTGTGTGTCCAATACGGCATCTTGTGAGTTTAGTTTGGTCTTTCCTATTATAATTCAAAAAAGTACATTTGGTATGAAAATTTGGTTGAATTTTATTTAATTTATTATTATTTTCTTTTTCCCAAATTGATTGGCATTTATTTTTTATATATAGGTTTATGTTCGATTTTAAATCTGAAGAAGGAATTTTTAAATTGGTAATAGTTAACGATAATGCTGATTTGGCTTCCAAATCAGCTAACTCATTACCACGGATATTTACATGACTGGGAAGCCAGCAGAATATGATCTCCTTTGAGGCGGAAAGATAGTGGTATTTTCTTAAAATTTGTTGAATCAAGGGGTTTCTGTGCTGTTGATCTTTCAGAGCTTTTAATACAGAAAGAGAATCGGAATAAATGATGAAATGTCTTTCAGGTTGATCTCGAATGTGATAGAGTGCGATATCAATTGCTTTTGCTTCAGCGGTAAAAATAGAGCTATTATCGGGTAGTCTAATGCTATCAGTGAAATTCGGACTAATGACAGAACAAGCAACTTTCTCATCCTGTTTCGAACCGTCAGTGTAAATGGAAATGTGATTTTTAAAACGTGATTTAATTTCTAAAAATTCATTTTTAAAAATATGTGAATCAACTTCAGATTTCTTATTTTTATGTAAATCTAAAACTATCTTTGGATTAGTTAATGTCCATGGTTCTTTCGATGGAAATGAAAAGGATTGAATATTTTGGACATTAATATTGGCTTCTTTAAATAAAGGTCGTATTCTTAGGCCAAGAAGTTTAATTGCGGAGGGTTTATTTTCGTAAAATCTTTCATAATTAGGGTTAAAAACACATTCATATGCTGAATTGCGTGGATTTGCAGCTAATTTGGAAGCATATTGAAGAGACAATTTTTCTCTTCTAACATAAAGTGATGGTTCATTAGATTCAGCATAGAGACTATCAACGGGTGAAGTGCGAAAGGCACCTAGTGCTAAACGTAAACCTTGATGATGTATAGTATCCAAAGATTTTAAATAAGATTTCCTAGCAGATCCATAGACTATGGAGCCATAGTCCAATTTGGAACGAATTAACGATCTATACAGATTTAAAAGAACAGTACGATCTCCTCCCCAGTCGGAGCTGGACAGGACTTTTAAAATATCAAGAGCTTTTAAACATTTAGCTTTCAAAGCTTTGATATGAGGAATAAAAGACAATTTGTTATCGAATGTAAGACCCAGAAACGTCGCCTCAGTGACGACTGGAATTGGACTGCCGTATATAGTCAGTACAGGATCTAAATGCAACTTTCGTATTTGGCAGAAATGAACACACTGAGTTTTTGTTTTAGAAAATTTAAAACCATTTTCTGTTGCCCAAGTTTCTATATTATTTAAACACCTTTGGAGTTTAAATTCAATGGTTTCCATATTTTTGGATCGATAAAAGATTCCAAAATCGTCAACAAAAAGCGAACAATCTGGGTCTTTTACACATTTAACTATATTATTAATTTTTATGCTGAACAAGGTTGGTGATAAAATACTACCTTGTGGTACACCTTGTTCTTGATCAAATGTGTCCGATAATGTATTTCCTATGCGAACATTAAATGTTCGATCGGACAAGAAATTTTGAACAAAAAGTGGCAATCGGCCTTTAAGGCCCAAGTTGTGTAAATCTTTCATGATGCCATATTTCCAAGTCGTATCATAGGCCTTTTCTAGGTCAAAGAATACAGCTACGACATGTTCTTTTTTATAAAGGCATCACGTATAAATGATTCTAAGCGAATCAAATGATCGTTAGTTGAGCTGTTTTTTCTAAAACCAGCTTGAAATTTAGTGATAAGCTGGTTTGATTCTAAGAACCAAACCAGCCTATCATTAATCATTCTCTCCATTGTTTTACATAAGCAACTTGTCAAAGCAATAGGTCTGTAATTAGTGGCTTCAGTATGATCTTTATTAGGTTTCGGAATAGGAATAATGGTAGCTTCTCCAGTTTTCAGGGAATTTTCCAGTGATCCAAATATCATTCAGGATATTTAATAATGTTTCCAATGCCTTGTTGGGTAAATGTTTTAAAATTTGATAGTGTATGTCGTCAGGACCAACAGCAGTATCATGAGATTTATGGAGAGCATCTAATAATTCTTTAGTAGTGAAAGGTAAATTATATTTTTCATGATTTAATGAGGAAAAATTTAACTTCTTTTTCTCTTGTTCTTGTTTAATATTTTGGAAATTTTCTGAATAATTTGAGCTAGAGGAGTTTTTCTGAAAATTTTCCCCCAAGGCATTGGAAATGTCTTTGGCCGTTGAACACACATTTCCGTTCGATTTGATATGGACATGTTTATTTGATTTGTTTTTGCCACTAATTTTTCGAATCATGTCCCATATTTTCTTAGTTGGTGTTCTAGTATTCAGTTTTGAGACGTATTGCTGCCAAGATGCTTTTTTGGCCGATTTTATTGTTTTGCGAGCTTTAGCTCGCATGTATTTGGCATGGATAAGATTTTCTTTTGTTGGTTGTTTATTGAATTTTCGTAATGCAGATTTTCTTTTATTGATTGAAGTTTTAACTTCGTCATTAAACCAAGGTCTGTTTCTTTTTGAAAAAGTAGAGGATTTAGGAATACATTTTTCAGCAATATCAATCAATTCATCAGTAAAATCTTGTATATCACTTGCAGTTTTAAAAAGTTTAGGGTCGAGTTTTTCATTACATAATTGATTAAAATTTTCCCAATTTGCTTTACTCAAATTCCATCTGGGGTGACGATCCTCATGGGTCGATGCAATTTCTTCAATTACTATCGGAAAATGATCGCTCCCATGGAGATCGTCCACAACAGACCAATCAAAATCTAGATAAATATTTGGAGAGCAAATTGAAAGATCTAAAGCAAAATAATTTCTTGTGGGAGAATGAAGATATGTTGGTTGTTTATCGTTAAATAAACATAAATCATTTTCAGCAATAAAATTTTCTATGATTTCTCCTTTGTCATTTGTATCCGAGCAACCCCATAATTTGCTGTGACTATTAAAATCTCCTAACAATATATAAGGACTAGGTAATTGATTTGTTAAATTTTCTAATTCTTGTTTAGAAAAATTATAGTGTGGTGGAAGGTAAACAGAACAAATAGTTATGGATTTGGATAAAGTGACGTTTACAGCAACAGCTTGTAAATTAGTGTTTACATCTATTTTCCTACGAGGAACGTCAGATTTTACCAGAATTGATGTACCTCCTGATGCCTTCTGATTATCCGTTGTGATATGATTGTACATACTGTAACCTTTGAAATTAATATTATCTGTAGTTTTCAAAAACGTTTCTTGGAGACAAATGACATTAGGAGAAAAAAGTGTAGTTAAAATTAAAAGTTCGTTAAAATTGGCTTTCAGTCCTCGACAATTCCATTGAATTATTGACTTCTTATCCATGGTTGAATGGAGAGAAGATTAAAACAAGGAATTTAATCCTTTATCTTTTATTATTAGCCTTTAAGAACGTGGAGGGATCATGATCCAACTCCATGTCCTCAAGGGCGCCGTACTGATTAGCCAGTTTTACTGGATCAGCAGACGCCCCTTTACTGTTTGGGTTTGATCCTTTATGCTTTTCTTTGCCGTTTTTTTCTTTTTGATCTGCTGTCCCCGACGTGGATCGGGAGTGTGATCTGCTAGAATGTTTGCCGTTAGGTTGTGAACTGGTCTGTGAAGTTTGTCTAGATTCTGATCTAGAATGATGAGTAGATGTAGGTTGTGACGATGTAGGTTGTGATGTGGGTTTTGGTTTAACAGTAGAGGTAATTACTTTAGAATGGGGTTTTATTTCAAAATCTTTTTCGTTAAATTGAGTGGAGGTTTCTTTTGTTTCAGGTTTGCTGGCAAGGGATTGGACAACTTTTGCGAATGTGTTTTCTGGTTTGTTTTGTTGTATTTTCTTTGCTTCCAAATAGGTGACGTTTTGTGTAACTTTAATTTTCATGATTTCTTTTTCCGTTTTCCAAACTTCACAGACATTGGATTTAGACAAATGATCTTTTCCGCAGTTCACACATTTTGGAGAGTTCTTGCAGTTGGTAGTGTGGTGGTCGGTACCACCACACTTCTCACAAACAGATCCGTCAGGGACAGTACAATCATTTTCATGGTGCCCAAACCTCTGACAATTGAAACAACGCAGAGGATTGGGCACGTAGATTTCGACCGGTATTATCCTGTAGAAGATCTTTAGCGATTTCGGCAAGGAAGTGGAGTTGAAAGTGAGTAGAAGTGTATTGGTATCAATGAGATTTCCGTCTTTTTTTACTTTAAATCTTTTGCATGCCGTTACACCTTGTTCTTTTAAATAATCGATTATGCTGGCTTCTGATTCGTGTTTTAGCATTCTGTCACGGATAATTCCTTTACAAGAGTTGAGTGTTTTATGTTCCGTGACAGAGACGTTCATATTAAAGAATTTGTTTACTTTTAGGAGGTTTTCAGTTTGTGTTTTTCGGTTAGTTTCTATCAAAAGTGTCCCATTTTTTAGTTTTTTGACGTTTTTCGGAGTTCCAATTAATGCTTCTATTTGCTTTTCAATTACGAATGGAGAAAGAGTTGTAACGGCTTTATCTTCCTTGCTCGAAATCACTAAAAATCGAGCGAAATTGTCATTTGCTTTGAAAATGAAAGTCGGTTCCGGGTCGTCATCGGATAAATCTAAAAATGCTCTTTTTCTAGTGTTGGATCCCATGTTGAAAAATTATGATTCGATAGCTATGCGCCCCACCCTCCTTGGAGCCCTACAAGGGGACGTTTAATGGAAATGGATCTCCTATTTCCAACGCCAAGGCTACATTGCTATTATACTCGATGACAGGACCAGAGTCCTTCCGCTCCACTTCTGTTTTATGATTCCCAACTATGCACCCAGATTTCAAAGAAAAATGAGGAACAGTTGGGACCCATCCCCACCCATATTCTCTCCCTCACAGAAGCTTCTGCTGAATTTCCCCAGTACAAGCCCACCGATTGATCCATCAGCCGCCGCCCATCAAATAACACTCAAAGATAGAGGAATAAGACGAAATTACACCCGGTTTGTACCATAAAGATACGTAAAAAAGAAAGAAGGAAGATAAGGACAAGCTGTGCGATTCTAGAGCTTGGCACGACTGAGCCGATTGATTCAGGCCGGATCTAGCCCAAACCCCTCTTCTATCTGAAATATGGGCCAAAATGATGTGTTGAAAAGCTGGAGATCCCTGGGCTTTTCTCAATCATCAGGTTCCCTTCTTCCAGCATACGAGACGCCACTCACGGCAAACAAGTGGCTCCTGTTTCAACAAGGAATTTCATCCCCATTCACTACAGAAGGAAAGTGATCTGTATATTTTATTCCCTACAGACAAGGGAGGCCGAAAACGTTTGCTTAAATAAAAGCTTGGCTCTGAAAACAGGAGATCCTTTGCTAAATATGAGATCCACGATTATGGTAAGAAATTATTGAGGTGATAAGTTTCAGAGAGAACAAAGGATTTTATAAACTAATAAAGAATAAAGCTGTGTTAGATGATGACGAACACTTCAGAACTTCGTGATAAGTATCCAATTCTGTTAACATTGATATAACATAAAATAACTTTGGGGTTACATGAAATGACAAGTTACTTATCTAATAACGTATACAAAATGCATCTTTCATTGATGTGCAAAGTGAAGGAGCATGAAAAAGTGACACATACACAGTACAAACATATACAGATGAGGTTTCTTCTTTGTGGTGCGCGACCCACCAGCAATGATGATACACATACAAATGCAGCGTGGTAGTAACATGAGATAGGAAAGGTTTAAAAGGATAGATCTCGCGTAGTGAATTGTAAAAAATTTGGTAAGATGCATTTGAATAAATTGAATTACAGAACAATACCGGTCGAACGGACGATTGTTCTGTATGTTGGAGGCTTTTACCCAACTGCCACAGAACCTGAAGGCAGCCACCTATTTCGAGGCACCGGGTGGTCTCGGCAATGGGACTGTTTTCGGTGGGGTCTTACCACTCTGCCACACTCCCGAAGGCAGCCGCCATATTTCTATCCCCCGGGCAGGCGCGGGGCACTGAGAATATAGAGAATTTGTCATGAGAGCAAAATTAATGGCAGCAGCTTCAGCAGAAATTATAGAGCATTTATCTGATAAACGAACATTAAAAGCTTCGTATCTGTTTGTGGCTGAGCATGCTACGTTGTCATCTGGTTTTGATCCGTCTGTATAAAAGGACATAATCGTGATATTTAGAGGTAACCTCTAAATATTTAGTTTTAAAAACAAGTGGGTTGGTTTCCGACTTTTTTCTCTGATTATGGTCCAGCAGAACTGTGGGAGGCTTCAAAGTCCATGGTTCCTTTTTAGAGGAAGAATACTTGGCAATATGATGTACATTTATATCGACTTTCTTAATGGATGGATGGATGTTTTGTTTAAAGACGCTCAACCCTAATAGGGCATATAGCGTCTAAAAATAATTAAGGTATTAAATATAAAATTATGAAAATTTAAAAGTTAAATATTTACTATTACAGTTTGTTAAAAAGTCCGATTTCTTTAAGAAAATTGATTAATTGGTAAGATGGTATGTCATTAAAAAGATCTTTCATTGTTGTAACATTAAAATATTTTGAGCGTATATGATGAAATTCTATACATGAAATGAGAAAGTGTTCAACTGTAAACGGTTCGTTACAAGATATGCAGAAAGGTGCTTGTTCGTTTTTTAATATAAAGGAATGAGCGAGCCGTGTGTTGCCAATGCGGCATCTTGTGATTTTCGTCTGATCGTTCCTACTATAATTCGAAAAATTTGGTTGTATTTTATTTAATTTATTATTGGTTTCTTTTTCCCAAATAGATTGACATTTGTTATTTATATATTTATGTTGGATTTAAAATCTGAATGCGGAATTTTAAAATTAGTTATATTTAACGACAATGCCGATTTGGCCTCTAAATCGGCTAACTCATTTCCACGGATATTTACGTGACTGGGAAGCCAGCAGAATACGATCTCCTTTGAGACGGAAAGGTAATGATATTTTCTTAAAATTTGTTGAATCAAGGGGTTTCTGTGATGTTGATCTTTGAGAGATTTCAATACAGAAAGAGAATCTGAATAAATGATAAAAATGCCTTTCAGGTTGATCTCTAATGTGATAAAGTGCGATATCAATTGCTTTCGCTTCAGCAGTAAAAATAGAGCTGTTATCAGGTAATCTAATGCTGTCAGTGAAATTTGGACTAATGACAGAACAAGCAACTTTCTCATCTTGTTTCGAACCGTCAGTGTAAATGATATATGATGTTTAAAATTTGATTTGATTTCTAAAAATTCGTTCTTAAAAATATGTGATTCTACTTCGGATTTCTTATTTTTGTTTTAGTCTAACATTATCTTTGGGGAGTTTAACGTCCATGGTTGTTTAGATGGTAAAGAGAAAGACTGAATATTGTTTACATTAATATTGACCTCTTCGAGTAATGGTTTAATTCTTAGGCCAAGAGGTTTTATCGTGGATGGTTTGTTGTTATAAAATCTTTCATAGTTAGGGTTAAAAACAGTCATATGCTGAATTACGTGGATTTGCGGCTAATTTTGTAACATACTGAAGAGAATTTCTCTCTTCTAACGTAAAGTGAAGGAAGGTTCATTTGATTCAGCATAAAGACTTTCAACAGGTGAAGTACGAAATGCACGTAGTGCTAGACGTAAACCTTGATGATGTATAGTATCCAAAGATTTTAAATAAGATTTCCTAGCAGATCCATAGACTATGGAGCCATAGTCCAATTTGGAACGAATTAAAGATCTATAAAGATTTAAAAGAACAGTGCGATCTCCTCCCCAGTCGGAACTGGACAGGACTTTAAGAATATCAAGAGCTTTTAAACATTTAGCTTTCAAAGCTTTGATATGAGGAATTTGCTATCGAATAAAAGACCCAAAAACTTCGCCTCAGTGACGAGTGGAATTGGACTGCCATATATTGTTAAAACCGGATCTAAATGCAACTTTCGAATTTGGCAGAAATGAACACACTGAGTTTTTGTTTTAGAAAATTTAAAACCATTTTCTGTTGCCCAAGTTTCTATATTATTTAAACACCTTTGGAGTTTAAATTCAATGGTTTCCATATTTTTGGAACGATAAAAAAATTCCAAAATCGTCAACAAAAAGCGAACAATCTGGGTCTTTTACACATTTAACTATATTATTAATTTTCATGCTGAACAAGGTTGGTGATAAAATGCTACCTTGTGGTACACCTTGTTCTTTATCAAATGTGTCCGATAATGTATTTCCTATGCGAACATTAAATGTTCGATCGGACAAGAAATTTTGAATAAAAAGTGGCAATCGGCCTTTAAGGCCCACCAAGTTGTGTAAATAAGGCCCACCAAGTTGTGTAAATCTTTCATGATGCCATATTTCCAAGTCGTATCATAGGCCTTTTCTAGGTCAAAGACTACAGCTACGACATGTTCTTTTTTAATAAAGGCATCACGTATAAATGATTCTAAGCGAATCAAATGATCGTTAGTAGAGCTGTTTTTTCTAAATCCAGCTTGAAATTTAGTGATAAGCTGGTTTGATTCTAAGAACCAAACCAGCCTATCATTAATCATTCTCTCCATTGTTTTACATAAGCAACTTGTCAAAGCAATAGGTCTGTAATTAGTGGCTTCAGTATGATCTTTATTAGGTTTCGGAATAGGAATAATGGTAGCTTTTCTCCAGTGTTCAGGGAATTTTCCAGTGATCCAAATATCATTCAGAATATTTAATAATGTTTCCAATGCCTTGTTGGGTAAATGTTTTAAAATTTGATAGTGTATGTCGTCAGGACCAACAGCAGTATCATGAGATTTATGAAGAGCATCTAATAATTCTTTAGTAGTGAAAGGTAAATTATATTTTTCGTGATTTAATGAGGAAAAATTTATTTTTCTCTTGTTCTTGTTTAATATTTTGGAAATTTTTTGAATAATTTAAGCTAGAGGAGTTTTTCTGAAAATTTTCCCCCAAGGCATTGGAAATGTCTTTAGCCGTTGAACATATATTTCCGTTCGATTTGATATGGACATGTTTATTTGATTTGTTTTTGCCACTAATTTTTCGAATCATGTCCCATATTTTCTTAGTTGGTGTTCTGGTATTCAGTTTGGAGACTTATTGCTGCCAAGATGCTTTTTTGGCCGATTTTATTGTTTTGCGAGCTTTAGCTCGCATATGTTTGGCATGGATAAGATTTTCTTTTGTTGGTTGTTTATTGAATTTTCGTAATGCAGATTTTCTTTTATCGATTGAAGTTTTAACTTCATCATTAAACCAAGGTCTGTTTCTTTTTGAAAAAATCGAGGATTTAGGAATACATTTTTCAGCAATATCAATCAATTCATCAGTAAAATCTTGTATATCACTTGCAGTTTTAAAAAGTTCAGGGTGGAGTTTTTCATCACATAATTGATTAAACTTTTCCCAATTTGCTTTATTCAAATTTCATCTGGGGTGGCGATCCTCATGGGTCGATGCAATTTCTTCAATTACTATCGGAAAATGATCGCTCCCATGGAGATCGTCCACAACAGACCAATCAAAATCTAGATAAATATTTGGAGAGCAAATTGAAAGATCTAAAGCAAAATAATTTCTTGTGGGAGAATGAAGATATGTTGTTTGTTTATCGTTAAATAAACATAAATCATTTTCAGCAATAAAATTTTCTATGATTTCTCCTTTGTCATTTGTATCCGAGCAACCCCATAATTTGCTGTGACTATTAAAGTCTCCTAATAATATGTAAGGACTAGGTAATTGATTAATTAAATTTTCTAAATCCTGTTTACAAAAATTATAATGAGGTGGAAGGTAGACAGAACAAATCGTTATGGATTTGGATAAAGTGACGTTAACAGCAACAGCTTGTAAATTAGTGTTTACATCTATTTTCCTATGAGGAACATCAGATTTTACCAGGATTGATGTACCTCCTGATGCCTTCTGATTATCCGTTGTGATATGATTGTACATACTGTAACCTTTGAAATTAATATTATCTGTAGTTTTCAAAAAAGTTTCTTGGAGACAAATGACATTGGGAGAAAAAAGTGTAGATAAAATTAAAAGTTCATTAAAATTGGCTTTCAGTCCTCGACAATTCCATTGTAGTATTGATTTCTTATCCATGATTAAATGGAGAGAAGATTAAAATAAGGAATTTAATCCTTATATTTTCTATTACTTTGAGACAACATGGAGGAGTCCACCTCCAATTCCATGTCCTCTAGGGTGCCGTACTGATTTGCCAATTTGACTGGATCAGCCGACGCCCCTTTACTATTTGGGTTTGATCCTGTATGTTTTTCTTTGCCGTTTTTTTCTTTTTGATCCGCTGTCCCTGATTTGGGTCGGGAGTGAGATCTGCTTGAATTTTTGGTACGTGCTTGTGAACTGGTCTGTGAAGTTGAGGGTTTTATTTCAGATCTTGATTGATGTGTAGAAGTAGGTTGCGACGATGTAGTTTTGGGTTTAAAAGTAGAAGTAATGACTTTAGAATGGGGTTTAATTTCGAAATCTTTTTCGTTGAATTGTGTAGATGTTTCTTTGGTTTCAGGTTTGCTGGTAAGTGATTGAACAACTTTGGCGAATGTGGTTTCTGGTTTGTTTTGCTGAATTTTCTTGGCTTCCAAATATGTTACGTTTTGTGTGACTTTAATTTTCATAATTTCTTTTTCTGTTTTCCACACTTCACAGACGTTGGATTTCGATACATTGTCTTTTCCGCAGTTCACGCACTTTGGAGGGTTCTTGCAGTTTTGAGTGTGATGATCGGTTCCACATTTCTCACAAACCGATCCATCAGGGACAGAACAGTCATTTTCATGGTGACCAAACCTCTGACAGTTAAAACACCGCAGAGGATTTGGTACGTACATTTCAACCGGTATTATTCGGTAAAATATCCTTTGTGATTTCGGCAACGAAGTGGTATTGAAAGTCAGAAGAAGTGTATTTGTTTCGATTAGATTGCCGTCTTTTTTAATTTTGAAACGTTTACAGGCTGTTACTCCTTGATCTTTTAAATATTCCACAATACTGGCTTCTGATTCTTGTTTCAGCATTCTGTCACGGATTATTCCTTTACATGAATTTAAGGTTTTGGGCTCCGTGACAGAGACGTTAAGGTTAAAGAATTTGTTGATTTTGAGTAGGTTTTCTGTTTGGGATTTTCTATTCGTATCAATAAAAAGGGTACCATTTTTTAGTTTTTTAACATTTTTAGGAGTTCCGATAAGCGCTTCAATTTGTTTTTCTATGACAAACGGTGAAAGAGAAGTAACAGTCTTTGCTTCGTTGCTCGTAATCACTAAGAATCTAGCAAAATTTTCGTTTGCTTTAAAAGTGAAAGTTGTCGGTTCCGGGACGTCATCAGATAAGTCTAAGAAAGCTCTTTTTCTAGTGTTGGATCCCATGGTTGAAATTTTTGTTTCGATAGCTATGCGCCCCACCCTCCTTGGAGCCCTACAAGGGGACGTTTAATGGAAATGGATCTCCTATTTCCAACGCTAAGGCTACATTGCTATTATACTCGATGACAGGACCAGAGTCCTTCCGCTCCACTTCTGTTTTATGTGTTCCAACTATGCACTTCGATTTCAAGGAAAAATTGATGAACAGTTGGAATCCATCCCCACCCATATTCTCTCCCTCACAGAAGTTTCTGCTGAATTTCCCCAGTACAAGCCCACCGATTGATCCATCAGCCGCCGCCCATCAAATAACACTCAAAGATAGAGGAATAAGACTAAATTACACCCGGTTTGTACCATAAAGATACGTAAAAAAGAAAGAAGGAAGATAAGGACAAGCTGTGCGATTCTAGAGCTTGGCACGACTGAGCCGATTGATTCAGGCCGGATCTAGCCCAAACCCCTCTTCTATCTGAAATATGGGCCAAAATGATGTGTTGAAAAGCTGGAGATCCCTGGGCTTTTCTCAATCATCAGGATCCCTTCTTCCAGCATACGAGACGCCACTCACGGCAAACAAGTGGCTCCTGTTTCAACAAGGAATTTCATCCTCATTCACTACAGAAGGAAAGTGACCTGTATATTTTATTCCCTACAGACAAGGGAGGCCGAAAACGTGTGCTTAAATAAAAGCTTGGCTCTGAAAATAGGAGATCTTTTGCTAAATATGAGATCCACGATTATGATAAGAAATTATTGAGGTGATAAGTTTCCGAAAGAACAAAGGATTTTAAAAGCTAATAAAGAAATAAGCTGTGTTTGATGATGACGTACATTTTAGAACTTAGTGATAAGTATCTGATTCTGTTAACTTTGGTGTAACAAAATAATTTTGGGGTAACATGAAATGACAAGTTACTAATCTAATAACGTATATAAAAAAGCATCTTTCATTGTTTGATGTGCAGAGTGAAGGAGCATGAAAAAGTGACACATACACAGTACAAACATATACAGATGAGGTTTCTTCTTTGTGGTGCGCGACCCACCAACAATGACGATACACGTACAAATGCAGCGTGGTAGTAACATGAGATAGGAAAGGTTTAAAAGGATAGATCTCGCGTAGTAAATTGTATAAAAAATTTGGTTGGATGCATTTGAATAAACTGAATTACAAAATAATACCGGTCGAACGGACGATTGTTCTGTATGTTGTAGGCTTTTACCCAACTGCCACAGAAGCTGAAGGCAGCCACCTATTTCGAGGCACCGGGTGGTCTCGGCAATGGGACCGTTTTCGGTGTTGTCTTACCACTCTGCCACATTCCCGAAGGCAGCCGCCATATTTCTACCCCCCGGGCAGGCGCGGGGCAGACTTTCTTAATGATAGGCTCCATTCGAAGACCAAAACTGTAAGGGCATGAGGTCTGTTGATAAAATTGCTTGTATAAAGGATAAAAACATCGTTAGAAGCAGGATTTTGAGGATCTGCAGCAAGCTTGGTAAGATACTGTAATGACAATTTCGCAAGCCTCAGAATATAGACTTTCAACGGGTGATGTACGAAATGCACCCAAAGCTAAACGTAAGCCCTGATGATGAATAGTATCTAAATTTTTCAAGTATGATTTTCGAGCGGAGCCATATACAATGGAACCATAATCTAATTTGGATCGGATAAGTGATCGATACTGGTTTAAAAGTACTTTTATCGCCTTCCCAGTTCGTACTGAAGATGACCCTCAGAACATTTAAGGCATTTGAACATTTTAATTTAGACGCCATAATGTGGTTTGAAAGTCAGTTTTTTTGTCAAAGACGACTCCAAGGAATTTTACCTCTTCACACAGGAATTTGTGAACCATAATTTTTTAAAACTGGATCCTCATGAAGGTTCAGTTGTCGACAAATGGACGAGTTTTTAGTTTTTGAAAATATGAAACCATTTTCTGTCGCCCATTCTTCTGTTTCATTCAAATTTACCTGGAGTTTCTTTTCTATAGTTTCCATGTCTTGCGAACGATAACAGATTAGAAAGTCATCAACATATAGAGAACAAGTTATATCGTTGTCAAGACATTTAGTGATGCTATTGATTTTTATTTTGGAAAGGGTTGGCGATAGAATGCTTGCCTCAGGAACACCTAGTTCTTGATCGTCAGTATCAGACAAAGTAGAAGTAAAACAAAGATCAGGAATTGATACAATTAACTTACTCCACCCATAAAAGACACCAAAGGGAAAGAAATACAAACATTAAGCGACCAGACCATAATGGAAACCTAAACAAAGGAAGGCCATAAGGACAGTTACTTTCCCACAAAATGGCCATATGGTCATCCGAAACTAAAAGACACAAGTGATACACACAGTAAGTAACAAACAACAACATAAAATAAATCGCCACAGAAGAGCCGCCTTGGAACGGTCAGTGGAAGATTTCCACTGGGGGGGCTTAAATCGATTTTACGTGGCCACAATCCTCGCCCTTACTTCCGTCGCGATTTAGACAAATAATTTGTTCAGTCCGCATGAAGGCCTCCTAACTCATCAGTGCAACATCTCCGTGAACACAAAAATCAAAGAACCACAGAGGTGAGACAACGGTGAGGACTCGACAGCAAGAAACCACTGAAATGCTGGAGCAAAAGAAAACCAACAGTTAGACTCCGATGGGCCCGACCAGAGACAGAGCATCAGGCACCAACCAACATTACCTTGAATTAGATCTCTCTAATTCTCAATAAGCCTTTACGTTGGAGCCGTCATAGAATCTGAGGCCTGACCCACCGGCGTGCAATTAAAGAGGGAAGCAAAGTTGCCAACCGTGATTGGGTTAACTACCATGCATGCAGTCTGTCGTATAATATCCATGTTGTACCCAATCTTTTTATATCGAAGAATGATATTACGAAATTGGGTACTGAAGTCATTGCGGTTATATATTTTTCTGAATTTAAATACTAAGTCACCATAAAATTCGGGTTCCGATAGACCTTGTTGCAGAAGAGATTTAAGTCCAATATTGAATTTTGAAATTAAATCAGAATGGCGTCTATAAAATTTTGAAAAGGCTTTGCGTAGTTTATGGTACCGATAACCCTGATTAAGGAGTTTAGCCGTTAATAATTTATTACGAGTGTTGAAGTCAGTTTCATGACTACACACTCTAGCAAATCGAATTAATTGCGAAATATAAACGCCATAGGATGGCGCACGAGGAACATCACCATCCAAAAAAGGAAAATTTACAATCTCAAAATCAAAGTCATCGCGTTTATCATAAATTTTGCACGAAACAAATCCATCTACAATAGATAGATGTAAATCCAAAAACGGGGCCTCGGTATCAGAAGAATTTGCCCTATTTAACTGAAGTTCTAGGGGGTAAATCTGACTGATCAAACCATCAAAATAGGTATTATCAATATTTAATAAATCATCTAAATATCTAGAAGTAGAGCTAAAAGCTTCAATAATTTCAGATTGGTTATCAATGGAAAGCGACAAAATGAAGTCTCTTTCATAACAATACAAGAACAGATCAGCCACAAGAGGTGCGCAATTAGTACCCATCGGAATACCCACAATTTGTCTAAATAACTTAGTACCGAATCTAATATAAATATTGTCAAGTAGAAAGGTGAGGGCATCACACACTTTCTCACATGACCAAAGTGTATAATTCTTATGCTCTTTAGAAGTGAAAAATGCATTTCTGACATTACATGCAAGATAGAGAGAATCTTCTCTGTGAAAAGCCCATTCAATTAAATCATTAAGCTTTTCTTTTATAAGATTATGAGGAAGTGTAGTGTAAAGAGTGGCAAAATCGTAGGTAGACAGACTAGAAGCACGAAACTGTCTAGATTTCAATTTATTTAAAACATCATTCGAATTTTTTATAGACCAAAACAGATTTCTTCCTGATCTTTCAAAGACTTTATCACAATATTTAATTACATGCGTTTTAATAGCAGTAAGACAGGAAGTTAATAATTTAGAAAGTTCAGTGGTAGTGCAAGAGCTAGAATTTGCAATAAACCGTGCTTTGTAAGGTTTTTTATGAAGTTTTGGTAACCAGTATAGCGTAGGAAGCTTGTCTTGGCCTTCGTTAACACACACAGCAAACTTGGTGGCTGAAAGACAAACATGTTTATCTACTATAGCTCTCTCTTCAGCTAAAGGCTGAAGTTCATAGGCCTTAGTACCACCAAGCTCCTGCTTAAGCGTGTTAACATAGTGGAGCCGTCACACAACGACGACGTTGTTAGCGGCCTTGTCTGCAGGGGCCAAAACAAACTTCTTATGAAATTCTTGAATACCTAGTTTAAGATGACGTAAAGACGTCTTGGGCTTAGGAGGTAATAAGTTAGTATTTTGAGAATAGAAAGAAATGCGTTTATTCACTAGTTTTAAAATGCTAAGTTTCCAGTCCTTAAGGGCTTTATGCTCAACATACTCTCGCTTACACCATCGATTACCGAATTCATTCAATGAAGCAGCGATTTCATCTCTACATTTACTGAAATCAATTTTTGAAGGAAACCGATATTTCGGTCCTTTAGAAATTATATTCCTTATCCTTGAATCAGGAATAATTTTCAAATTGCCAGTAATTACATGACCAGCAGCAGAATAGCAATACTTTGAGTTTTTACAATCACATGAATCAGGAGTATTAGTATCAATATCAAGATCTGAAACAAGTTTATTGAAATTAAAAATGATAGATCTAACAGGTTTGTTATATTTATAGCAAATTATAGGTGTTTCAGTATTTTGAAAATAAGCAGGAATGGAAGAAAGTACGGATCTCTCACGGAAGATACTGGGCAAATCTATAAAATCCATACCCTTATTAGTGAAGGATATTTTGAAGAAATGGCGTTTATGATTAATTTCAGAATCAATGTAAGGACGGAGAGTATGCTGAGTATAGCCTCTAGTTAAGAGAGCCGCATCATATAACTGATGAGAACTATCGTAGAATTTATTCGCCTCGGTGTCCAGAAGACGTAAAACAGAAACGGGTAATGAACTTAAAAATGAAAGCATAGAGTGGCGTCCATGATTTAATAATATAATAGACAGTCACTTCAGTCTAGTATTGTTTCGTTTAAACGCACGTGATTTACGTTTAAAGTTACCATTTTTCCTGGTGCCGTGAGATCTAGTTCTGCCAACTCTTACTTTGAAAGATCTGTTAGAAAGAAAGTTAGAAATGAAATTTGTCAAATGACCTCTAAGGCAAATTTTATGTAGATCTTTAATAATGCCATATTTCCTTTTGATGTCATGCTTTTTTTTCTAAGTCAAAATATATGGCTACAACATTCTGTTTTCTAATGAAACCATTACGAATGAAGGTTTCTAATCTGGCTCACTGATTAGTTAGTACTACGATTTTTCCTGAAACCCGTTTGATATCTGGAGATCAAATTGTTTGCCTCCAAATATAATGTCGGTCTTTTATTGATCCTTCTCTCAATAGTTTTACAAACACAACTAGTTTGAGCGATAGGCCGATAATTTGTTAGATTGCTATGATCTTTGGTTTAGGGATTGGAACTATAACAGCTTCCGCCCAACATTTGGGAAATGTACCTTTTTCCCCATATAAGATTCAAAATGTCTAGAAGGCAGTTCTGAGAAGATTCTGGAAGATGTTTCAGAATTTGGTAGTGTATGTCGTCCGAACCAGCAGCTGAATCATCAGCATTTTGCACAGATTCCAAAAGTTCAGCTGTCGTAAAAGGAAGATTATATTTTTCGTCAATTTTAGACTCAAAATTGAGAGTTTTGTTCTTCCCGTTTTAATATTTTGGAATTTATTACTGTACTGTTCGGATGAGGAGTTGTGTTGTAAAGTTTCATCCAATTTATCTGCTATTTCCTGTTTAGTTTCGTATGTAGTGCCGTTAGACTTAATGTGTGTACAAGGTCATTTTATATTTTTGCCATGTTTTTCGTTTGGCTATTTTTATAGTACCTCGAGTTTTAGCTCGCATTATTCGTGTTGTATTTAAATTATCTGCGGTCGGTTGTCTGTTAAATTTCTTCAAGCTATTTTTTTTTCTATTTTTAATAGCCTCTTTACAATCCTCATTGAACCAATGTCTATTTTTCTTTGGATTTGTCGAGGATTCAGGAATACACTCGTGAGATATATTTCTAAAAGTGATTCTGAAAAAGACCTGATTGGATCACTTTCATTTATAAAATTCTCAAATTGTAATGTATCTTCACAGAGTCTTTAAATTTCTCCCAATCGGCTTTTGAAATTCAATCTTGGTCAATAAACGCCATTTGCTGGTTCACTTTCGTTAATAATGATAGGGAATGATCACTCACATGAAGGTCAACATGAACCGACCATTCATCTAAATAATGTGATGGATGACATGGATAAATCGATGGAGGAATAGGTTCCATAAGCTAGATGTAAATGTGTGTTTTTGTCATTCAATAAACATAAATCATTCTCAGTGATAAAGTCTTCAATAATTTTGCCTTTATCATTCAAATCTGAACCACCCTAAAGTATGTGGTGTCCATTTAAAATCGCCCATTAATATAAAAGGACGAGGTAGGTGAAGGATTAAGTTTTCTGACCATTCTGATCTAGATGGGATTGAGGAGGTACGTAGACAGAACAAACAGTAATGGATTTAGACAAAGGGACATAGCTTTTGCTTGTAAATTTGTAGTAAGATCGATTGAGCTATGAGGAGTATCTGAATTTACCAAGATGGAAGTTCCAGAGGCTTTTAGGTAATCGTTGTGGATATAGTGGTTAGCCAAATAATTAGAAATATTTATAATGTCAGACTGTTTTAGTTTAGTTTCCTGAATACATAACATTTGGGGAGAAAATAACGATAAAAGTAATATTTCATTGTAATTTGCTTTAATTCCTCCACAATTCTACTGAATTATTTTATTGTGTTTTGTGTTATCCATGAGAAATGAGAAAATGAAAAGATTAACAAATGGAAAGTGATTAGCATTATTAATCTTGATCAAAATCCCCACAGCGATTTGCTACTTTGATTGGATCCGATCCTTTTTGTCGTCTTAGAATTTTGTGTTTTGGGTGGCTTTGGCGATTCTTTTTCATCTTTATTACTTGTTCGTGATGATTGTCTTGGCGTGTGTCCCGAGCGTGAACTGGGTTTTTCCAAAGGTTGAGATGATTACGGTTTTACAGAAGCAGAAGATTGTGATTTGCTAGATGCAGAAGACTAAGAAGATGATGTTGAAGCAGTTTGAGAAGAATGGACAGTTTTTTTTTTTTTAATTCTTGGAGTCATGATTGTTGAACTCTGATTTTGCCACCAGTTTTGTCCTATTGCCACGCTATCTCTTTTCTGGTTTAGGAGCCGCAGATTGAATGATTTGCGAAAAGGTAAATTCTAGTTTATTTTCAAACATGTTTTGGGCTTAAAGTATGTGATGTTATTGGAAACTTTAATTTTCACGATTTCCTTTTGTTTTTTCCAAATCTGACACGTATTAGATTTTGATAGATGGCTTTCACCACAGTTCATACATTTTTTAGCATTTTTGCATTGGCTGGTATGGTGGTCATGACCACCAACCAGTACCGCATTTTTCACAGATTGATCCTATGTCTTCGGGACATCTTGATTCATGATGACTATGTAAAATAGCAGGTTATAAAAGGTGGTGTGGATAGTTTGAGCGCCAAAGAAATTCCTGAAATTTCTTAGAATATCAGCCTATGTATTTCGAGGTAGAATACATTTTAAGCGTTTTATGCGTTTTAGTTCTGGTGATTACCATGTTTAGTGGCGCCAAGGGATTTAGCAAATTTGTCAGTCAACCATGGAACATTCTTTTGAAATTCATTTTTGTGGATGAGCGTTTCAAAAGTTCCCATGGACAATATAGAGCTGCATTATGTCAGTATCTGGGCACCTGTTGGACATTTAGGGTCAGGTCTGTGTGCACCAGACAGATGAACCAGCTCAATGTTACTTACAATGCCTCATGGTGGCAAAGGGGTGGGCATCTGAACCTAGGATTCGGTCATTTTCTTTAAAATTGGTAAATGTTCAAGTTCAAGGCCACAAATCCATTTTGTTTGGGTGGAAAGGCCTTGTCACAAGGAATCTACATCCTAAATGTAAAGGCTCTGCCTCACATTGTTCCAAGCTATAAGTCAGAGGTCAAGGTCACGTCTTTTTTGAGTGGAAGCCCTTGTCACAAGAAACCTACATGCCGAATATGAAGGCTCTGTCTCAAATGGATCAAAAGTAATAGGTCATTATTATTGCTGCTTCAAGTTTGATCATGACTGGACCAAAACTGGCCTCTAAGGGTGTTCACAAGGATTTTTTCCATGATCTGACCGACTTACATAATGACTCATATTGAAACACTGGATATTGTCAAGATATTGAGAAAGTTTGATTAATTATAGCTTGACCAAAACTGTCCAAGTGTTTACAAGTTACATACACACGATTAATGACGGGCGATGAACGACGACAAATCTCACGGTCACAATAATTTACCATGACTTTCTGTCAGGCGAGCCAAAAATGATTAATATTTTGACTTAAAGGTCAAGTGGCCGTAATGAACCTAATGTTTTGTAACAATTTGCCGTTCAGTATATTTGCCACTGTAATCTCTTAAAAGTAGGACAATAGTTTAAGCAATTTTTCATATGACGTCGCGTCTGAGAGTGTAATAACGTCATGTAATATTTTCGATAATCCACTAGTGGATTAAATATGCAAATTAGCTAGGTACGTCACGTTACGTTACATGTACAACGTCCTTATTGACGTCGTGTTTACTAACGGCGGAATATGGACATTTGTGAATAAAATGTCATGATAAATAGAATCTTGCATTCGTGCTCATGTATTATTGAATTTATTAAACTCGTTGAGGAAAAGGGATAAAATGCTCGGCACAGCCTCGCATCTTATCCCTTTACCTCAACTCGTTTAATAAATTCAATAATACATGAGCACTCATAAGATCCTCTATTTAATGGTTTAAGAAACCAGTTTTTATTCTTGAATACCTGCATTAATCCGTCCGATCTCCAGCTTCAGTCCATTTTTTTTTTTTAATTTATAAAAAGTTGTAAAATCCTGGACCACCTGGACCATATGTAATTGTCTGTTATGTATCCTTGTATGTGAAGCAATCAAAATAAAGTTTAAACCAAAAACTTTATGTTTGAATATGTTAACATTTGGGTAAGTGCAGTCCCCTTATATACCCATGAGTGAATTGCACCCCAAACCTAATGGACAGTGTAGTTTAGTAGAAGTAAAACAAAGATCAGGAATCGATACAATTAACTTACTCCACCCATCAAAGACACCAAAGGGAAAGAAACACAAACATGAAGCGACCAGACCATAATGAAAACCTAAACAAAGGAAGGCCATAAGGACATTTACCTTCGCACAAAATGGCCAAAGGGCCATCCAAAATAAGCCAAGTGATACACAGTAAGTAACAAATAACATAAATAAACCGCCACAGAAGAACCGCCTTAGAACGGTTAGTGGAAAGAATTCCACTGGGGGGCCTTAAATCGATTTTACATGGCCATAATCCTCGTCCTTACCTCTGTCGCGGTATTCACTAATTTTGTTTAGTCGGCCTGAAGGCTTCCTAACTTATCAGTGTAACATCCCCGAGAACATACAAATAAAAAAACTACAGAGATGTAATAAAGTTGAGGACTCTACAGCATACAACAACAGAATTGCTGGGGCAAAAGAAATCCAACAGACTCCGAGGGGCCCAACCAAAGACGGAGCATCAGGCGCCAACCAACGTAAATACTGAAATAAAATTCCATTTATGTTTTACGCTGTAACCGTCGTATAATCTTAGGCCCGACCCACCGGTGTGCAATCAAAGAGGGAAGCAAAGTTGCCAACCGTGATTGGGTTAACCACCATGCATGCAGTCTGTTTTATAACATTTATGTTGTACCCAATCTTTATATATCGGCGAACGACTTTACGAAATTTGGTACTAAAGTCATTACAGGCATGTGTTTTTCTAAACTAATATACTAAGTCACCATAGAATTCGGGTTCCGAAAGGCCTTGTGTCAGTGTTTCCCCGATGGCACGAAATTAATGTATAAATCGCTCGTAACTAAACTGAACTTTGTATAAAAATAGAAGCTGGAAAGCGCATTAGAGCTATGAGAGATTGGGCTGCGTGATGTTTCCGCAGAGCCGAAGCCGACCGAAGTTCACTTTTGAAGGTCCAAGGCTGCCCAGCAGAACTGGTGCGTGTCTGAACACCTCCCACAATATGGGAAGCAAAGTTTGCAAATTACCAAATTCTGTTGACTGGAGGTAAAGAAAGATTTTGGGAGAAATAGTCCATAAATGGTTTAATAGCAAAAGCATTTACCCAATTTGCGCTCTGTAAATGGTAATCGAAGATCAACAGCGAAGATCAACAGCAGGGATACATTTAACTGTATCAATCCACCTAACAAAGGGTCGAGACGGTCTGCCTACGGGCTCGGGGTTTGTTACGAGTGAAGACAAAGCCATTACGATGGCACGCCTTTACAAATACAAATTAATTTTACCGCGGAAAACGAAAATTTTATGATTAAATATATTTCTTATTTCTGCTCTAAAAATAGATGGGTTCTCAATAGAAACCGCCCCATTGAGGTTGTTATGAGGCGGAGGTGGTTATGAGGCGTTCTAACAAGTACCAACAATCTATATTTTACAGCAGAAAATAGAAAAGGCCTACCCCTGTAAACCCCAAGTTTGACTAATGGTCGGGTTAGAAGCCTCCGTGGTGTAATGGTTACGCTACTCGCCTTGTAAACCAGGGATTGCAGGATCGAACCCGGGCTTCTCCAGACTTTCGGATGAGTCTTTAAACCGATGTCCAGTCTCCGTGTGACCATAGCTGTTGATGGACGTAAAACTCAAATACTCACTAAGGGTCGGGTTCAAAGGGGTCAAAATTATATAGGTGTCGGCCTGCTCTATGAAATTTTCAATAAAGAAAATGATATAGAAGCGAACACTTCAGGTGATGATTACAGGTCACGGACCTCCGCCTTTGTTGTTGACCTAACGAGCAACCACGAATAATATTGAATAAATAAAATTATTAGATATATTGCCAAAAATCCGTTATACCTTAAGGGCGAGGATTGCCGCCGCGATTTTAAGTTAAGCCCTCAAGTGGTATTCGTTTCACTGACTGTTCCAAGGCGGTTCTTCTGTCGTGGTTAATTTGTTATGGCTTGTCTTTGAGTGTGTGTAACGCTTATATTATTTTGTTTTGGGGTGCCAATTTGCGGGAAAGGAACTGTCCTTTTGGCTTTCCGCTGATGTTTCCATTAGAGTCTAGTTATTTCACGTTTGTGCTTATTGCCTTTTCTCTGATTGGAGCTGTGAGTTAAGTGTATAGATTTCTGATCATTGCCTTCCTTTCTGTTAAGAACAATCTTACATGTGGTCACAGCTGGAACGTATGACTAAACTCTTCAACAAAACGGAATGCACACAATACGACCGTTGAAAGAAAATGGGAATTACGTGGCAGCCAGACTGTCGTCTACTGTACGATCTACTCCGGCGTCCGCAATCTGGGCACAATGGATGGTATAGGAATAAACGGTGTCCCCTCCAAATATAGAGTCGGCACCTGCTGTAGCCGCACGATCAGAGAAATGCATGACAATGTCTTGGTCCTGAAAAAATGTAGAGAACGAATAGGTAAGTCTTTACGCACAGTGATATAAAACTGAAAACACGATTCTTGGAACCAGAGGTAGTGTGTGGTGGGGTAATGTAAAAGACAATTAAGAGGGGCGAGTTTACACTTTAGGGCGTTTTAACGCCAGTATAAAAGTAATAACTTAGATCTATGCGTGTTAACGAACAACCAAACTTAAAAAAGTCCGTGTAATGAACAACCCTCTAAACCCCTATTTATATAGAGAAAAATGGGGTTTAAGTGAGTATGTATTATTTTTCTTTTTCTGTTCAGAGACATTGGTTGTGGGTACTCGTTAGAACCGCCTCGATGAGGCGGTTCTAACGAGCTCCCACAACCTATGCTTGCAGTAAAGAAAAATAACAAATTTTCATCAGAAAAGCACTATACCACACGGTGGTGTTATCGTAATGAAATAACCTTATAACCTTGTACTTTATGGGTTTGCACCACGACATTGTGGTGGTTCCAACGGTAATACGTTTTGGTGAAATATAGAGAAATTCCGCTATTAAAACCGCCTTAAATTAAGACTAATTCTGCTTTTGAAAATCTTATCTGGAAGAATGCGGTTATTAGTACGTGTTATTCTTTCGTGTTTTCTGCACACTGTTGTCTGGTCAGAGACCATCTTTTGGTGAGACTGTTCAAATGTGGTATAAAAGACCACATTTGAACAATCCCAAAAGTGGTTTTAATATAGGTGGTCTTAATAAAGGAATTTTACTTTAAAGTCATGAATTCCTTCAAAATAATGGATTTCAAATGTCCGACAAACATGGTACGACATTAACGTCATCACCGCTTTTTGATGGCAGCAAAGATCATTTAAGAAATTAATTTTATTTTTCTGCTGATCATAGCAGTATAAACGCAGTGGCTCGGTCGCAAAGTAAATGAACCCCGAAGGGGTTGATATAAACTTCGCTAGCGACCCAATGTCAATGAAAAGCAGAAAAAATAAGTTTATTTTTTTATATTTTTTTATATTTAAATTCTTTGCCCCTCATCAGAGGGCGAAACAATGCTTATAGGGAAAGCTTAAAAACATTTACACTGTCTTTTTTTACAAAGAGCAGAACGGCGTCGACGTCACCAACGCCCGTAGAGAACCATGGTTAAGACTGACGTCACTGAAAACAACGCGATTCGTTGCGTTCATTCAATTATGAACTACATCGTTTATGTTTAATTAGCCTTTACACTGGAAATGTAAATATATACTAATGGAAAATGCGACGTGCCTTATGTATTCCATAGTCGGAAGACTCCTCTTGAACCGATTGTTTAAATTGAACGGTATTTTTACGGTAAAGAGTATGTCATTATAAATCATAATGTTTTACCTATAAAAATTTATATAAAGGGGTGTTCACACGATTAGACTCGTTCAGTAATTGAAATGTTTAGTTACCAAGGCACAGTTAGTGATCTCTACGGTTGCTCCAGAGACAGAGACACTGCAGTCTGCTGCAGATGTGCTTCCTGTATCCACAACAGCTACCACGTTTGTGTAGATACCACTGTCTGGGTTGGTTACTATAATTGTGCCGTTGGGGTAGCAAGCTGAAAATTGTAGTCATAAGATTAAAAGTATAGCAGAATCACTCAACACCGTCGGATATGACACGGTTGGATGGATAAAAAAAATCCACAAATCTAAGGTATGCATAGGTTATAGAAACCGTGAATTTGACATAGCAGGCGATTGACTAACAAACTTTCTGCTTTAAGATACGCATATAACCTGCTCTGTACTAAATAGCACTAAACCCGGTTTACTTTTCATTGTACAATTTTTATCAAGGTACAAAATTGACTCGTTTGCCGTACTGTACGTTAAATTTGCTTTGCTCGATTTCCTAAAAACCGACCACTTTGGAATGCCTGTAGCTAAGGAAACCGTTTCCTTTTAACCCGAGCAGGAGAGCATTATTAATGGGCCCCGTCAAGCGATTTTGGTACTTATCGCCTATGCGAGCAGCAAAGGTTCAGGCAAGGCTGCGCATCCTCACAGGCTCGTCAGAACCTTCGTTGCTCATACAAGCAGTGAATCTAGAGGAACCTTCAGACAGAAAGCCATATCCCTGGCCCCTCTGAATGGCTGGGCATGCGCAGTTAAAATGTGTCATGACGGAATGCTCGAAGACCAATTCGCTTGGCGGGGCTCAATTTTGATAACTAGTGCTCTTCCCTAACAAAGTTGTCGCTCCCTAACCGTGTTTTAATGAAGTATGGGAGATAATTTACAAAACAGGCACTTTCCCACAAAATGGCCAATTGGCTATCCAAAGAAAATAAGTGACTAACACACTCAAATACAAGCCATAACAAAAATAAGCCTTTACGCTTGAACCGTCCTCAAATCTAAGGCCTGACCCACTGGCGTGCAATTAAAGAGGGAAGCAAAGTTATCAACTGTGATTGGGTAAACTACCATTCATGTAGTCTGTCGTATAATGTTTAAGTTCTACCCAATCCAATATATATCGAATAGTGATAAGTCTCATTTATGGAGCTCTTACCGCTCTTTAACAAAACACGACCATTTTATTGAACGTTGGTGTGCTGCATTTTACTGTTTTTGTTCTTATTGTTTTCTTCATTGTATGTTACTATTCCTCTAGCTGCCATCGGTAGGTTGTATTCTTTGAGTGTAGTAACACCTGTATATTTTGTACCAAGTGACATGAATGACACTAGTATTTTTTCACAAATACCCTCTTACATTACTAAGAACGCTAGGATGAACGCAAATCTTTACGAAGTCGGAAAAGTCAAGTTCTGCAACGGAAAGTCAGGTGGTTTTTCTCCGGGTACTCCGGTTTTCGCCCACCTATGATTAACGATCGGCTCGATATGAGTGAAATAATCTTGAAAGGGCCGTAAAACCCAAACCAAAAAAAAAAAAAAAAAGTCGGAAAAGCATGGAATGTACGTCAAGGTCAAATCAAGATGCAGTACTGCTACAAGTATCATTGATGAGGCTCTAATAGTTCTTGTGTTAGTGTGAACGCAATTGTTGACGGCTTGGCGGAGGCATCGACGGAAAACCTAACTCCCATATTGCGTTATGCTTGTATTATAATTCTGGGGCTGTGTCAATCATGAGGGCATCCTACATTATGATTACATCTTATCTAATAAGTTTTGTTTGTCTGATTTAAGGTTTAACGTCCCCGTCAACACTAAAGGTCATTTTGGAGACATCGCTTCCACTTTTGTTGGTCTTTTGTCCGAAATTGGGATGAAATGACATCAAGCCCGCCGCCCAATGAAACCGGTAGGGTTTGTGTGCATGGACGGTCCAACTCGCACCTCTATGCCTGGGCAGGCATAGATCCTCAAAGCCGTTTGCCGGTGCTTGTGTGTGGGTCTGTTTCAGGTCTGCGTGGATGGATGGATGGATGGATGTTTTATTTAAAGACGCTCAACCCTAACAGGGCATATAGCGTCTAAAACAGTTATATATTATATATAAAATTGTACAAGATTAAACAATTAAAATTTTAATAACTACAGTTTGTTAAAAAGACCGATTTCTTTAAGAAAATTGATTAATTGGTAAAAAGGAACATTATTAAAAAGATCTTTCATCGTAGTAATGTTAAAATATTTAGAACGTATATGGTCAAATTCAATACATGAGATGAGAAAGTGTTTAACTGTGAACGGTTCGTTACAAGATATACAGAAAGGTGCTTGTTCGTTTTTTAAAATGTAGGAATGAGTGAGTCGTGGGTGTCCAATACGGCATCTTGTGATTTTAGTCTGATCTTTCCTATTATAATTCGAAAAAGTGCATTTGGTATGAAAATTCGGTTGTATTTGGTTTAATTTATTATTAGTTTCTTTTTCCCAAATTGATTGACATTTATTTTTTATATATTTGTTAATGTTCGATTTTAAATCAGAGTAAGGGATTTTTAAATTTGTAACTGTTAACGATAATGCTGATTTGGCTTCCAAATCAGCTAGCTCATTTCCGCGGATATTCACGTGACTCGGAAGCCAGCAGAATGTGATCTCTTTCGAGACGGAAAGATAAGTGATATTTTCTAAGAATTTATTGGATCAAGGGGTTTCTGTGCTGTTGGTCTTTGAGAGCTTTCAATACAGAAAGAGAATCGGAATAAATGATAAAATGTCTTTCAGATTGATCTCGGATGTGATAGAGTGCAATATCAATTGCTTTCGCATCAGCGGTAAAAATAGAGCTATTATCGGGTAATCTAATGCTGTCGGTGAAATTCGGACTAATGACAGAACAAGCAACTTTCTCATCTTGTTTCGAACCGTCAGTGTAAATGGATATATGATGTTTAAAATTGGACTTGATTTCTAAAAATTCGTTCTTAAAAATATGCGATTCCACTTCGGATTTCTTATTTTTATGTAAGGTTAAAATAATCTTTGGAGGGTTTAACGTCCATGGCTCTTTGGATGATAATGAAAAAGATTGAATATTTTTAATATTAATATTTGCATCTTCGAGTAATGATTGAATTCTTAGGCCAAGAGGTTTAATCGCCGATGGTTTGTTGTTATAAAATCGTTCATACTTAGGGTTAAAAACACATTCATATGCTGAATTGCGTGGATTTGCAGCTAATTTAGTAGCATATTGAAGAGACAATTTCTCTTTTAATATAAAGTGATGGTTCACTAGATTCAGCATAGAGACTATCAACGGGTGAAGTGCGAAAGGCGCCTAGTGCTAAACGTAAACCTTGATGTATAGTATCCAAAGATTTTAAATAAGATTTCCTAGCAGAACCATAGACTATGGAACCATAGTCTAATTTGGAACGAATTAACGATCTATACAGATTTAAAAGAACAGTGCGATCTCCTCCCCAGTCGGAACTGGACAAGACTTTAAGAATATCAAGAGCTTTTAAACATTTAGCTTTCAAAGCTTTGATATGAGGAATAAAAGACAATTTGCTATCAAATAAAAGACCCAAAAACTTCGCCTCAGTGACGACTGGAATTGGACTGCCGTATATAGTCAGTACAGGATCTAAATGTAACTTTCGTATTTGGCAGAAATGAACACACTGAGTTTTTGTTTTAGAAAATTTAAAACCATTTTCTGTTGCCCAAGTTTCTATATTATTTAAACACCTTTGCAGTTTAAATTCAATGGTTTCCATATTTTTGGATCGATAAAAGATTCCAAAACCGTCAACAAAAAGCGAACAATCTGGGTCTTTTACACATTTAACTATATTATTAATTTTTATGCTGAACAAGGTTGGTGATAAAATACTACCTTGTGGTACACCTTGTTCTTGATCAAATGTGTCCGATAATGTATTTCCTAAGCGAACATTAAATGTTCGATCGGATAAGAAATTTTTAACAAAAAGTGGTAATCGGCCTTTAAGGCCCAATGTGTATAAAACTTTCATGATGCCATACTTCCAGGTGGTATCGTAGGCCTTTTCTAGGTCAAAGAATACAGCTACGACATGTTATTTTTTAATAAAGGCATCACGTATAAATGATTCTAAGCGAATCAAATGATCGTTAGTAGAGCTGTTTTTTCTAAAACCAGCTTGAAATTTAGTGATAAGCTGGTTTGATTCTAAAAACCAAACCAGCCGATCATTAATCATTCTCTCCATTGTTTTACATAAGCAACTTGTCAAAGCAATAGGTCTGTAATTAGTGGCTTCAGTATGATCTTTATTAGGTTTCGGAATAGGAATAATGGTAGCTTTTCTCCAGTTTTCGGGGAACTTTCCAGTGATCCAAATATCATTCAAAATGTTTAATAATGTTTCCAATGCCTTGTTGGGTAAATGTTTTAAAATTTGATAGTGTATGTCATCAGGACCAACAGCAGTATCATGAGATTTATGGAGAGCATCTAATAATTCTTTAGTGAAAGGTAAATTATATTTTTCGTGATTTAATGATGAAAAATTTAAATTCTTTTTCTCTTGTTCTTGTTTAATATTTTGGAAATTTTTTGAATAATTTAAGCTAGAGGAGTTTTTCCAAGGCATTGGAAATGTCTTTAGCCGTTGAACATATATTTCCGTTCGATTTGATATGGACATGTTTATTTGATTTGTTTTTGCCACTAATTTTTCTAATCATGTCCCATATTTTCTTAGTAGGTGTTCTGGTATTCAGTTTGGAGACATATTGCTGCCAAGATGCTTTTTTGGCCGATTTTATTGTTTTGCGAGCTTTAGCTCGCATGTGTTTGGCATGGATAAGATTTTCTTTTGTTGGTTGTTTATTGAATTTTCGTAATGCAGATTCTTTTATTGATTGAAGTTTTAACTTCGTCATTAAACCAAGGTTTGTTTCTTTTTGAAAAAGTCGAGGATTTAGGAATACATTTTTCAGCAATATCAATCAATTCATCAGTAAAATCTTGTATATCATTTGCAGTTTTAAAAAGTTCAGGGTCGAGTTTTTCATTACATAATTGATTAAAATTTTCCCAATTTGCTTTACTCAAATTCCATCTGGGGTGACGATCCTCATGGGTCGATGCAATTTCTTCAATTACTATCGGAAAATGATCGCTCCCATGGAGATCGTCCACAACAGACTAATCAAAATCTAGATAAATATTTGGAGAGCAAATTGAAAGATCTAAAGCAAAATAATTTCTTGTGGGAGAATGAAGATATGTTGGTTGTTTATCGTTAAATAAACATAAATCATTTTCAGCAATAAAATTTTCTATGATTTCTCCTTTGTCATTTGTATCCGAGCAACCCCATAATTTGCTGTGACTATTAAAATCTCCTAATAATATATAAGGACTAGGTAATTGATTTGTTAAATTTTCTAATTCTTGTTTAGAAAAATTATAGTGTGGTGGAAGGTAGACAGAACAAATCGTTATGGATTTGGATAAAGTGACGTTTACAGCAACAGCTTGTAAATTAGTGTTTACATCTATTTTCCTATGAGGAACGTCAGATTTTACCAGGATTGATGTACCTCCTGATGCCTTCTGATTATCCGTTGTGATATGATTGTACATACTGAAACCTTTGAAATTAATATTATCTGTAGTTTCAAAAAAGTTTCTTGGAGACTAATGACATTAGGAGAAAAAAGTGTAGATAAAATTAAAAGTTCGTTAAAATTGGCTTTCAGTCCTCGACAATTCCATTGAATTATTGACTTCTTATCCATGGTTGAATGGAGAGAAGATTAAAACAAGGAATTTAATCCTTTATCTTTTATTATGCTTTGAGAACGTGGAGGGATCAACGTCCAACTCCATGTCCTCAATGGCGACGTACTGATTAGCCAGTTTTACTGGATCAGCAGACGCCCCTTTACTGTTTGGGTTTGATCCTTTATGCTTTTCTTTGCCGTTTTTTTTTTGATCTGCTGCCCCCGACGTGGATCGGGAGTGAGATCTGCTAGAATGTTTGCCGTTAGGTTGTGAACTGGTCTGTGAAGTTTGTCTAGATTCGGTTCTTGAATGATGAGTAGATGTAGGTTGCGACGATGTAGTAGGTTGTGAAGATGTAGGTTGTGAAGATGTGGTTTTGGGTTTTACAGAAGAGGTAATGACTTTAGAATGGGGTTTAATTTCAAAATCTTTCTCATTAAATTGTGTGGATGTTTCTTTTGTTTCAGGTTTGCTGGTAAGGGATTGTACAACTTTGGCGAATGTGTTTTCTGGTTTGTTTTGTTGAATTTTCTTTGCTTCCAAATAGGTGACGTTTTGTGTAACTTTGATTTTCATGATTTCTTTTTCTGTTTTCCAAACTTCACAGACATTGGATTTAGAAAAATGATCTTTTCCGCAGTTCACACATTTTGGAGAATTCTTGCAGTTGGTAGTGTGGTGGTCGGTACCACCACACTTCTCACAGATCCGTCAGGGACAGTACAGTAGTTTTCGTGGTGTCCAAACCTCTGACAATTGAAACATCGCAGAGGATTGGGCACGTAAATGTCAACCGGTATTATCCTGTAAAATATTTTCAGTGACTTCGGCAAGGAAGTAGTGTTGAATGTTAGAAGTAACGTACTTGTGTCAATGAGTTTTCCATCTTTTTTAATTCTAAATCGTTTGCAGGCCATTACTCCTTGATCTTTGAGATATTCGACGATGCTAGTTTCAGATTCTTGTTTTAACATTCTGTCACGGATAATACCTTTGCAAGAATTTAGTGTTTTATGTTCCGTGACAGAGACATTCAAATTGTAAAATTTATTTATTTTGAGAAGATTTTCTGTTTGAGATTTCCTGTTTGTTTCGACCAAAAGAGTTCCATTTTTTTATTTTTTGACATTTTTTGGAGTTCCTATAATTGATTCAATTTGTTTTTCGATAATGAATGGTGACAGAGTGGTAATGGCCTTTTCTTCCTTGCTCGAAATCACTAAAAATCGAGCGAAATTTTCATTGGCTTTAAAATTGAAAGTTGTCGGTTCCGGGTCGTCATCTGATAGGTCTAAAAATGCTCTTTTTCTTGTGTTGGATCCCATGGTGATAATAAATGATTCGATAGCTATGCGTCCCACCCTCCTTGGAGCCCTACAAGGGGACGTTTAATGGAAATGGATCTCCTATTTCCAACGCCAAGGCCACATTGCTATTATACTCGAAGACAGGACCAGAGTCCTTCCGCTCCACTTCTGTTTTATGACTCCCAACTATGCACCATGATTTCAATGAAAAATGAGGAACAGTTGGGACCCATCCCCACCCATATTCTCTCCCTCACAGAAGCTTCTGCTGAAATTCCCCAGTACAAGCCCACCGATTGATCCATCAGCCGCCGCCCATCAAATAGCACTCAAAGATAGAGGAATAAGACAAAATTACACCCGGTTTGTACCATAAAGATACGTAAAAAAGAAAGAAGGAAGATAAGGACAAGCTGTGCGATTCTAGAGCTTGGCACGACTGAGCCGATTGATTCAGGCCGGATCTAGCCCAAACCCCTCTTCTATCTGAAATATGGGCCAAAATGATGTGTTGAAAAGCTGGAGATCCCTGGGCTTTTCTCAATCATCAGGATCCCTTCTTCCAGCATACGAGACGCCACTCACGGCAAACAAGTGGCTCCTGTTTCAACAAGGAATTTCATCCCCATTCACTACAGAAGGAAAGTGATCTGTATATTTTATTCCCTACAGACAAGGGAGGCCGAAAACGTTTGCTTAAATAAAAGCTTGGCTCTGAAAACAGGAGATCCTTTGCTAAATATGAGATCCACGATTATGGTAAGAAATTATTGAGGTGATAAGTTTCAGAGAGAACAAAGGATTTTATAAACTAATAAAGAATAAAGCTGTGTTAGATGATGACGAACACTTCAGAACTTCGTGATAAGTATCCAATTCTGTTAACATTGATGTAACAAAATAACATTGGGGTAACATGAAATGACAAGTTACTTATCTAATAACGTATTTAAAATGCATCTTTCATTGATGTGCAGAGTGATGGAGCATGAAAAAGTGACACATACACAGTACAAACATATACAGATGAGGTTTCTTCTTTGTGGTGCGCGACCCACCAGCAATGATACACGTACAAATGCAGCGTGGTAGTAACATGAGATAGGAAAGGTTTAAAAGGATAGATCTCGCGTAGTGAATTGAAAAAAAAAATTGGTAAGATGCATTTGAATAAATTGAATTACAAAATAATACCGGTCGAACGGACGATTGTTCTGTATGTTGGAGGCTTTTACCCAACTGCCACAGAAGCTGAAGGCAGCCACCTATTTCGAGGCACCGGGTGGTCTCGGCAATGGGACTGTTTTCGGTGGGGTCTTACCACTCTGCCACACTCCCGAAGGCAGCCGCCATATTTCTACCCCCCGGGCAGGCGCGGGGCAGGTCTGCGTGGAAGCATCATGCAGCCCATCTATCTCTTCAAGCCCCGATGGGCAGTATCTGATAAGAGCAGATGCATGGTGCCCCCATGATTTCTAGCTATCAGGCTGTAGGAGGTTGATGTTACTGACGGTGGGTGGGGTGTTGTACCTTGCCTCTTTTGCTATTAATACTAACACATTACTATTTTTCATATGACGGTATAAACGGTATTATGTTATTCCGTTGGAATATTTACCAATTTGGTAACGGCTTCTACCGTTTCTACTGTTTTAGAAAATTACAGCCAATCACGTCGCGGTATTCTTACCAAAAGTACCAAACACGTCACTGCGCGGTTCTTCCAAACTCGGAAGTCATTCCTGTCGTGTCCTCAGATACTTGGGGTCAGTAGAGCTTTCTTGCGGTCAGTAGAGCGGATGGTTCAAAACATACCTCTTGGATTTTTTTTCATTATTTTTGCATTTTAGCATACTTGGATAACACCTTAACCCATACAATTGGTGTTTGAAAATAATATTTTATGGATAGGATAAAATTACATAAAGATAAACAATTTCGATGTGATCAATTTTGACTCCAGGTTAACAGCGCTGTGCCTTCCAAAATGATAATAGGCATGCAAATTACTCATCTCTCAATTCTGCAATCATTCACCTATGCGATGATATGGATGTCCTTACAAAAGTCTTATGAATTCATGCAATTTCCACCGAAATCTTCCTCAAATGCAGTTTCCCGGCTTGCTTTGCAAATCGTCGGTAACCCGCGGTGACAGCTGCCGAGAACCAGTCTATGTTTCCCGGGGTTCTCGGCAAATTGTGCAATAAGCCGGGAAAAAGGTCGCACTTTGATATGGAAAACGGCGATTTGAGAAGGATTTCGTCGGAAATTGCTAGAATTCAAGATACTTTTGTAAGGGCATCCTTATGATCGTAAAGGTGAATGATTGCAGAATCGGGAGATATGAGTAATTTGATCTGTTGCTTTGGATTTGCAGTGCGCAGCGCTGTTAACCTGGAGAGGGGTCAAAATTGATCACATCAAAGTTGTTTATCTTTACGTAATCTTATCCTATTTATAAAATATTATTTATCATATGACGTCGCGTCTGCGAGTGTAATAACGTCATGTATTATTTTCAATAATCCACTTGTGGATTAAATATGCAAATTAGCTAGATACGTCCCGTAACGTTACATGTACGACGTCCTTAATGACGTCGCGTTTACTAACGGCGGAATGTTGACATTTTTGTAAACAATCGTGAATAAATTACGCTTTTAATGTCATGATAAATAGAATCTTGCATTCGTGCCCATTTATTATTAAATTTATTAAACTCGTTGAGGAAAAGGGATAAAATGCTCGGCAAAGCCTCGCATTTTATCCCTTTTCCTCAACTCGTTTAATAAATTCAATAATACATGAGCACTCCTGTAAGATCCTCTATTTTCAAACGATTTTCTAGACGCGACACAACCAATTGTATGGATTAAGGTGTTGTTCAAAGATGCTAAAATGCAAAAATAACGAAAAAAAAAAAAAAAAAAGATCCAAGAGTAGTTTTGGACCATCCGCTCTACTGACCGCAAGAAAGCTCTACTGACCCCAAGTCTCTGGTCCTGTCCTCTGAACGAACTGGCCGCATGTTAACCAGTCTCTTCAAAATTCAGAAGAAAATTTTCAAGTTTCACTTTTGACATTTCACAGAGTGAGTCTTTTTGTTGTACATGTACTTCCGGTGTAAAAATAGAAATTTACATGATGGGGTTTATACCGGAAAGAATGACATGATCACGATTTTAATACTTTTTATTTAGGAAACTTATTCTGAGATGTTGGGTCGTAATGTACTTTATTTCGGAAGCTTATAATCTAAAGTTATCATCTTTCACGCATGTTCTTACGCCGACTTTTGGCAGTCTTGCGACATGTATTCTAAATATAGAAACACACGTGGCTAATTAATGCAGGAATGTTTGACAGCCCACGTGTATTTGTTTTCTTTGTAAAGGCAAGCCGATTTACCCCCTCCCACGATATTGATCTCGTTTCTAATTTATGTTTCAAACCAAACATGATTGTTTGACAGTTTACTTTTATTGTTATCAAAAAAGTATAGGCTTTCTACAAAGGTTATGCTCCTTGTTTATTAAAACTTATTTGTTGCAACTATTAACCTTATTTGTTTTTGGTCCCAATATTGAGGGACTTGGAGCTTGTCATCACCAGACCTCATCCCACTATATGGGCCTTGCCAACTAACTGGCTGGTGCATTTCGACAACCCCCCACCACTCGGTGACAACTACATGGGCTTGCTTGTTAATGACTGGCCCATTAGTAAACACCAAATATTTCTAACCAGTATAAAGGTCAGCGGAGAACAGTGGCACTGAACCCATATCGCTTCTTGCATTCCCGTGAATTCAAGTAAACAGCGAAAAAAGCTTTACACTTTTGACGATGAAACGGTTGTCGCCATTTCATTGCAACTGGTACATGCATGTAAACCTTGGCAGTCATAGTTATTTTTTAAGTTGAAGAAAATATGATTGTAATAAGATGATGTATTTCTAAAGTACACTCTTTAGTAGATGTCTAATATCTCAATTATGCAAAGAGAAACAGCTGTACCTGCATACTTCTTGACTGTCTTGAGACAGATTGTGGGTACTCGATAGAATCGCCTCGATGAGGCGGTTCTAACGAGTGTCCAAAAATAGAGGCGGTTCTAACGAGTACCCACAATCAAGGTTTTGAGAGAAAAAATGTTTCTTAAGTGTTTTTTTTCGGTGGTAAAATGTACATTACATTTGTATAGGCGTGTTTTCGTAATGATAAACGAGGCGGTACGAACGAGCACCCATAACCTATCGTTACAGTATAAATGCAAAAAAAAATATGGAAATCCATTAGAAAAGTAGCCATTTTCGCACGGGTGTGTTATGTTATCGACTTACTTCTACATTGACCTGCGTCACTCGCTCCCTCAGCGGACGTAGTTTGACCATCTGGACATGGTAGACAATTTTCTCCAGCAAGACTGTAGGTACCAATCTCGCAAGGCTGACAAATATCATTTGAGCTTAAGAACTGACCAGCTGGGCACGTAACTGAACTGACTGAAATAGAAAATAGAAGTGGCGGCAATGATCGTCTAGATAAAATCTACAGAAACGTATAAGTGTCATGTCAAAAAGGTGTTGAAACCCATTGTAAAAGCATTTATACTAATTAATATTTCATGACGTTTTAAGACTTAATCATGTGATACAGTCGCTCTTCACAATTGAAAACTAGAATTGGTCTCAGCCATCTTTGAACACACACACACACACACATGTGATTAAGATTCGCCATTAGCAATTATGACATGCGAACTACCTATTACAGTCAACCCTCTATACCGACATTCGTTATAACGGCAAACCTCGTTATAACGGCAATTTCAATGGAATGACTACTGAACTAAAGGCTGAGCCTCGGTTCCGAGTGGCGTGGGCTTCCCTCGAGTTGGAAATTCACAAATCTAGTCCACAGTCATGAAAGAGTCTTGTAATCTAATACTCCAAGAAGCAAATTTTATAGATATTTGTTAGAATCGGCTCACCGAGGCGATTCTAACAAATATCTATAAAAATTGTTTCTTGGAGTAATGATGGGGAAAAGGCCTTTTATTACTTATACTCCTAACTGGGATTCTTTATAACGGCAACTTCTTTATAACGGCACAAATATAGGGAACAAATACTGTCGTTATAACGAGGGTCCTCTGTATAATGGAAAACTAACAGACGAAATATATAAATTAAAGTATGCATTCGATTCGTTCTAAATGTTGTATTTGACAACATATTTATAGTTTATCAACGACCTTTTAGAGTTCAATGTTCAAGCACGACAAGATTATTCCATGTTTTAGGGGAGGCAGGATTTTAAAATTATAAAGTTTTTTTTTTGATAATGCCTTTATGTAGAAGGCGTGGTCAAATGGTTAATATGATGCAGTACGAATCTTAATAAAACTTTATCGCCCAATGTGAAATCCCAACTGAATGCGACTTACTTAAACCACTGATAAGTCCAAAATTAAAAGTGCAATCACGTCTCACTGCGTTTTGAAATACTATAGTAATTATTCTTGGCAATTAATATTCGATTAGACTTCACATTGTAGCAACATCATAGATAATACTTAGCTGCCATGCCTTCAAACAGTCACCGCAGTACCTTGCGCTTACTAAGCTAATTCAGCAGACAACAAATTGGTGACATTTTCTTATCTTACAAAGAAAACAGGAAGTCCATTTGAGACTGTCTGCATGATATGTCGATGTTTTTATATTTGCTTAATGAGAATTTCACATCTCCTGCAAACCCTCTTCAAAAGACATCCTGTTTTATTGGTTAAATAAGAAATATATCCAATCTATCGTCTCCTGAAAAGGTTTGTACCCAGAGTCTAAGTAGTGATGGACGGGAGGATATAAATGATTCTTGGTAACCTTTTAACGAAACCAATGCATCACGTAAAACAGGTCTGAAATGAAACCCCCTAAACCCCACTTTATGTAGAGAAAAATAGGGTTTACGGGGGTTTGTGTTAGTTTTATTTCTGCTCCAAATGAAGATGAGGCGGTTCTAACGAGCACCCACAACCTATGTAGTATTTATAAGAACAAATAAAATGTCACGGATTTTCAGAAAACTTGCCATTTTGGAGATATAAAAAAGGCACTATGTTGCACGGGGGTGTTATCGTAATGACACAGCTGTTTGATGGATGGATGGATGGATATTTTGTTTAAAGACGCTCAACCCTAATAGGGCATATAGCGTCTAAAAATAATTAGGTATTAGATATAAAATTGTTATTGAAGTTTAAAAATTAAAATATTAATGATTACAGTTTGTTAAAAAGTCCGATTTCTTTAAGAAAATTGATTAATTGGTAAGATGGTATGTCGTTAAAAAGATCTTTCATTGTTGTAAAATTAAAATATTTTGAGCGGATATGATAAAATTCTACACATGAAATGAGAAAGTGATTAACTGTGAACGGTTCGTTACAGGATACACAGAAAGGTGCTTGTTCGTTTTGTAATATGTAAGAATGAGTTAGTCTTGTGTGTCCAATACGGCATCTGGTAATTTTAGTCTGGTCTTTCCTACTGTAATTAGAGAAATAGCATTTACTGTGAAAATTAGGTTCTATTTTGAATAATTTATTATCGGTTTCTTTTTCCCAAATAGATTGACATTTGTTTTTGATATATTTATTAATGTTAGATTTAAAATCTGAAAAGGGAATTTTAAAATTTGTAACATTCAAAGATAAAGCAGATTTAGCTTCTAAATCCGCCAACTCATTTCCACGAATATTGATGTGACTGGGAATCCAACAGAAAATGATCTCCTTGGAGAGAGAAAGATAGTGGAATTTTCTTAAAATTTGTTGAATTAAGGGATTTCTGTGCTGTTGATCTTTAAGAGCCTTTAGAACTGAAAGAGAATCTGAAAAAATGATAAATTGTTTTTCATACTGATCTCTAATATGATACAGTGCAATATCAATTGCTTTCGCTTCAGCAGTAAAAATTGAGCTATTATCGGGTAATCTAATGCTATCAGTGAAATTCGGACTAATGACAGAACAAGCAACTTTCTCATCCTGTTTCGAACCGTCAGTGTAAATGGGAATGTGATGTTTAAAATTGGATTTGATTTCTAAAAATTCGTTCTTAAATATACGAGATTCTACTTCGGATTTTTTATTTTTTTCTAAGTCTAAAATTATCCTTGGTGGTTTCAACACCCATGGTTCTTTCGATGGAAAAGCGAACGATTGTATATTTTGAATATTTATATTGGCCTCTTCGAGTAACGGCTTTATTCTCAGGCCAAGAGGTTTTATAGCAGATGGTTTGTTATTGTAGAATCTTTCATAATTTGGGTTAAAAACCGAGTCATATGCTGAATTTCGTGGATTAGCAGCTAATTTGGTAGCATATTGAAGAGAATTTCTCTCTTCTTACATAAAGTGATGGTTCATTTGATTCAGCATAAAGACTTTCCTTAGGTGAAGTGCGAAATGCTCCGAGTGCTAGACGTAAACCTTGATGTATAGTATCCAAAGATTTTAAATAAGATTTCCTAGCAGATCCATAGACTATGGAACCATTGTCCAATTTGGAACGAATTAAAGATCTATACAGATTTAAAAGAACAGTGCGATCTCCTCCCCAGTCGGAACTGGACAGGACTTTAAGAATATCAAGAGCTTTTAAACATTTAGCTTTCAAAGCTTTGATATGAGGAATAAAAGACAATTTGCTATCGAATAAAAGACCCAAAAACTTCGCCTCAGTGACGACTGGAATTTGACTGCCGTATATAGTCAGTACAGGATCTAAATGCAACTTGCGTATTCGGCAGAAATGAACACACTGAGTTTTTGTTTTAGAAAATTTAAAACCATTTTCTGTTGCCCAAGTTTCTATATTATTTAAACACCTTTGCAGTTTAAATTCAATGGTTTCCATATTTTTGGAACGATAAAAAATTCCAAAATCGTCAACAAAAAGCGAACAATCTGGGTCTTTTACACATTTAACTATATTATTAATTTTTATGCTGAACAAGGTTGGTGATAAAATACTACCTTGTGGTACACCTTGTTCTTGATCAAATGTGTCCGATAATGTATTTCCTATGCGAACATTAAATGTTCGATCGGACAAGAAATTTTGAACAAAAAGTGGCAATCGGCCTTTAAGGCCCAAGTTGTGTAAATCTTTCATGATGCCATATTTCCAAGTCGTATCATAGGCCTTTTCTAGGTCAAAGAATACAGCTACGACATGTTCTTTTTTGATAAAGGCATCACGTATAAATGATTCTAAGCGAATCAAATGATCATTAGTAGAGCTGTTTTTTCTAAAACCAGCTTGATATTTAGTGATAAGCTGGTTTGATTCTAAGAACCAAACCAACCTATCATTAATCATTCTCTCCATTGTTTTACATAAGCAACTTGTCAAAGCAATAGGTCTGTAATTAGTGGCTTCAGTATGATCTTTATTAGGTTTCGGAATAGGAATAATGGTAGCTTTTCTCCAGTTTTCAGGGAATTTTCCAGTGATCCAAATATCATTTAGAATATTTAATAATGTTTCCAATGTCTTGTTGGGTAAATGTTTTAAAATTTGATAGTGTATGTCGTCAGGACCAACAGCAGTATCATGAGATTTATGGAGAGCATCTAATAATTCTTTAGTAGTGAAAGGTAAATTATATGTTTCATGATTTAATGAGGAAAAATTTAAATTCTTTTTCTCTTGTTCTCGTTTAATATTTTGGAAATTTTCTGAATAATTTGACCTAGAGGAGTTTTTCTGAAAATGTTCCCCCAAGGCATTGGAAATGTCTTTAGCCGTTGAACATATATTTCCGTTCGATTTGATATGGACATGTTTATTTGATTTGTTTTTGCCACTAATTTTTCGAATCATGTCCCATATTTTCTTAGTTGGTGTTCTGGTATTCAGTTTGGAGACGTATTGCTGCCAAGATGCTTTTTTGGCCGATTTTATTGTTTTGCGAGCTTTAGCTCTCATATGTTTGGCATGGATAAGATTTTCTTTTGTTGGTTGTTTATTGAATTTTCGTGTGTGTGTGTGTGTGTGTGAATTCGGGTTTAACGTCGCTTTCAACAATTTTTCAGTCATATCACGACGGTGTCTGGTTGCGACAGGGAGCTCAATGCTCACGTTTATAGTGCTGCCTCACTGAAGTATCATGTCCCAGACACATTACATGATACCACACCCAGTCACATTATCCTGACACTGGATCGACCAGTCCTAGCTCTACCCCGTAAATCTGAGTGCCAAGCGAGGAGCAGCTAGTACCATTTTTAACGACTTTGGTATGTCGCGGCCCGGGATCGAACCCGAGACCTCCCGTTCCCCGGAGCGGACACTCTACCAACTGAGCTATCAGGGCCGGTATTGAATTTTCGTAATGCAGATTTTCTTTTATTGATTGAAGTTTTAACTTCATCATTAAACAAAGGTCTGTTTCTTTTTGAAAAAGTCGAGGATTTAGGAATACATTTTTCAGCAATATCAATCAATTCATCAGTAAAATCTTGTATATCACTTGCAGTTTTAAAAAGTTCAGGGTCGAGTTTTTCATTACATAATTGATTAAACTTTTCCCAATTTGCTTTATTCAAATTCCATCTGGGGTGACGATCCTCATGGGTCGATGCAATTTCTTCAATTACTATCGGAAAATGATCGCTCCCATGGAGATCGTCCACAACAGACCAATCAAAGTCTAGATAAATATTTGGAGAGCAAATTGAAAGATCTAAAGCAAAATAATTTCTTGTGGGAGAATGAAGATATGTTGTTTGTTTATCGTTAAATAAACATAAATCATTTTCAGCAATAAAATTTTCTATGATTTCTCCTTTGTCATTTGTATCCGAGCAACCCCATAATTTGCTGTGACTATTAAAATCTCCTAATAATATATAAGGACTAGGTAATTGATTTGTTAAATTTTCTAATTCTTGTTTAGAAAAATTATAGTGTGGTGGAAGGTAGACAGAACAAATCGTTATGGATTTGGATAAAGTGACGTTTACAGCAACAGCTTGTAAATTAGTGTTTACATCTATTTTCCTATGAGGAACGTCAGATTTTACCAGGATTGATGTACCTCCTGATGCCTTCTGATTATCCGTTGTGATATGATTGTACATACTGTAACCTTTGAAATTAATATTATCTGTAGTTTTCAAAAAAGTTTCTTGGAGACAAATGACATTAGGAGAAAAAAGTGTAGATAAAATTAAAAGTTCATTAAAATTGGCTTTCAGTCCTCGACAATTCCATTGTAGTATCGATTTCTTATCCATGATTAAATGGAGAGAAGATTAAAATAAGGAATTTAATCCTTATATTTTCTATTACTTTGAGACAACATGGAGGAGTCCACCTCCAATTCCATGTCCTCTAGGGTGCCGTACTGATTTGCCAATTTGACTCGATCAGCCGACGCCCCTTTACTATTTGGGTTTGATCCTTTGTTTTTCTTTGCCGTTTTTTTCTTTTTGATCTGCTGTCCCTGATTTGGGTCGGGAGTGAGATCTGCTTGAATTTTTGGTACGTGCTTGTGAACTGGTCTGTGAAGTTGAGGGTTTTATTTCAGATCTTGATTGATGTGTAGAAGTAGGTTGCGACGATGTAGTTTTGGGTTTAAAAGTAGAAGTAATGACTTTAGAATGGGGTTTAATTTCGAAATCTTTTTCGTTGAATTGTGTTGATGTTTCTTTGGTTTCAGGTTTGCTGGTAAGTGATTGAACAACTTTGGCGAATGTGGTTTCTGGTTTGTTTTGCTGAATTTTCTTGGCTTCCAAATATGTTACGTTTTGTGTGACTTTAATTTTCATAATTTCTTTTTCTGTTTTCCACACTTCACAGACGTTGGATTTTGATACATGATCTTTTCCGCAGTTCACGCACTTTGGAGGGTTCTTGCAGTTTTGAGTGCGATGATCGGTTCCACCACATTTCTCACAAACCGACCCATCAGGGACAGAACAGTCATTTTCATGGTGACCAAACCTCTGACAGTTAAAACACCGCAGAGGATTTGGTACGTACATTTCAACCGGTATTATTCGGTAAAATATCCTTAGTGATATCGGCAACGAAGTGGTGTTGAAAATCAGAAGAAGTGTATTTGTTTCGATTAGATTGCCGTCTTTTTTAATTTTGAAACGTTTACAGGCTGTTACTCCTTGATCTTTTAAATATTCCACAATACTGGCTTCTGTTTCTTGTTTCAGCATTCTGTCACGGATTATTCCTTTACATGAATTTAAGGTTTTGTGCTCCGTGACAGAGACGTTAAGGTTAAAGAATTTATTGATTTTGAGGAGGTTTTCTGTTTGAGATTTTCTATTAATTTCGATCAAAAGGGTACCATTTTTTAGTTTTTTAACATTTTTAGGAGTTCCGATAAGTGCTTCAATTTGTTTTTCTATGACAAACGGTGAAAGAGAAGTAACAGCCTTTCCTTCGTTGCTCGTAATCACCAAGAATCTAGCAAAATTTTCGTTTGCTTTAAAAGTGAAAGTTGTCGGTTCCGGGTCGTCATCAGATAAGTCTAAGAAAGCTCTTTTCCTAGTGTTGGATCCCATGGTTGAATTATTTGTTTCGATAGCTATGCGCCCCACCCTCCTTGGAGCCCTACAAGGGGACGTTTAATGGAAATGGATCTCGTATTTCCAACGCCAAGGCTACATTGCTATTATACTCGATGACAGGACCAGAGTCCTTCCGCTCCACTTCTGTTTTATGTCTTCCAACTATGCACTTAGATTTCAAAGAAAAATTGATGAACAGTTGGAATCCATTCCCACCCGTATTCTCTCCCTCACAGAAGTTTCTGCTGAATTTCCCCAGTACAAGCCCACCGATTGATCCATCAGCCGCCGCCCATCAAATAACACTCAAAGATAGAGGAATAAGACTAAATTACACCCGGTTTGTACCATAAAGATACGTAAAAAAGAAAGAAGGAAGATAAGGACAAGCTGTGCGATTCTAGAGCTTGGCACGACTGAGCCGATTGATTCAGGCTGGATCTAGCCCAAACCCCTCTTCTATCTGAAATATGGGCCAAAATGATGTGTTGAAAAGCTGGAGATCCCTGGGCTTTTCTCAATCATCAGGATCCCTTCTTCCAGCATACGAGACGCCACTCACGGCAAACAAGTGGCTCCTGTTTCAACAAGGAATTTCATCCCCATTCACTACAGAAGGAAAGTGATCTGTATATTTTATTCCCTACAGACAAGGGAGGCCGAAAACGTTTGCTTAAATAAAAGCTTGGCTCTGAAAACAGGAGATCCTTTGCTAAATATGAGATCCACGATTATGGTAAGAAATTATTGAGGTGATAAGTTTCAGAGAGAACAAAGGATTTTATAAACTAATAAAGGAAAAAGCTGTGTTAGATGATGACAAACACTTCAGAACTTCGTGATAAGTATCCAATTCTGTTAACATTGATGTAACAAAATAACTTTGGGGTAACATGAAATGACAAGTTACTTATCTAATAACGTATACAAAATGCATCTTTCATTGATGTGCAGAGTGAAGGAGCATGAAAAAGTGACACATACACAGTACAAACATATACAGATGAGGTTTCTTCTTTGTGGTGCGCGACCCACCAACAATGATGATACACGTACAAATGCAGCGTGGTAGTAACATGAGATAGGAAAGGTTTAAAAGGATAGATCTCGCGTAGTGAATTGTAAAAAAAATTGGTAAGATGCATTTGAATAAATTGAATTACAAAATAATACCGGTTGAACGGACGATTGTTCTGTATGTTGGAGGCTTTTACCCAACTGCCACAGAACCTGAAGGCAGCCACCTATTTCGAGGCACCAGGTGGTCTCGGCAATGGGACTGTTTTCGGTGGGGTCTTACCACTCTGCCACACTCCCGAAGGCAGCCGCCATATTTCTACCCCCCGGGCAGGCGCGGGGCGCACAGCTGTTTGAAGCCGCTGTTGAATGAGCATGAATGCATGTTCAAACAAACGAAATGCATGTTTCAAACTAGAAATTGTGTTTATAAAACATCTATGCCCCCACTATATGCTTGCTCCTAGATGCCGAAATTTTCAAAGGGCCATAACTGAAGAAAAGTTCTTTTTTAGACTTTTTCAAACGTTAATCAGGTCGTCTACTCGGCATTCCATATCAGACTTTAAAGTTCCAATGCAATAGCTTCATCAGTCCTCGAGATATCTTACTTTATTAAAATGCCAAATTGGTCAAAGGGTCAGAACAAGAAAACCAATCAGAATTTCTCAAATATTAACCAGGCGATTTACTCACCATTCCCTATGAGCCCGTTATGTTTCATGCCAATAGCCTAAACGGGTTTACCGATAGTTAAAATGCCAAAATTTTGAAACGGCCATAATATCATTTCAGGTTTTTTTTTAGATTGATAGGAAATGAGTAGATGACCTGATCTAGACTCAAGTTTCAACGAAATAACTGAAACAGTTTTCGAGATATCTTGCTTACAAGTTTATGACGAACTGTTCAAAGGGCCATAACTCAAAAAGAAAATTTCGGATCTTTTTCAAAAATTAATCAGGTCATTTACTCATCATCGCCTATCAGCCTTTTAAGTTTCAAGACAATAACTCGAATAGTTTAAGAGACATTTTACTTTCAAAGTTAAAATGCATAAAATTTCAAAGGGCCATAACTCAAGAAATAACTCTGAATTTTTCCAAAATTTGATCAGGTCACCTACTTATCATTCCCTATCAGTATGTAAAGTTTCAAGGCAATATCTTGACCAGGTTTTAAGCTATCTTGCTAACAGGGTTATATTGCTTTTGGAAACTGGGATTTTTGTTTTTTAGTAAATTATATTATTAACTTATCATCCGCTATGAGTCAGTCCAGTTTAAAAACAATACGAAGTTAAAATACCCAAATTGTCCATAACTGATAAACAAGAGGGCCATGATGGCCCTGGATCGCTCACCTGATCCATAGAGTAACAAGTTGGCCCCGGGGAGGACCATTATTGACCCAAGGGCTATAATATGCATAATGTTGAGGGAGGTCTAAATAGGTGAAGCTACAAACAAAATATCAAAGGCTATAATTTGAACAATCTTGCCGAAGGTCCACTAGATGTAGCTACACAACAAATATCAAATACCTGGGCCTTGTGGTTTCAGAGAAGAAGATTTTTTTAAAGATATTCCCTACATAAGTTCTATAAAAGGGTTAAGCCTATGGCCCATGGTGGGGGCATTTTTGGCCTTCGGGCTATAGTTTAAACAGTCTTGATAGAGGTACACAAGATGAAGCTTCACACCAAATATCAAAGACCTGGGCCTTGCAGTTTCAGAGAAGAAGATTTTTAAAGATTTCCCTATATAAGTCCATGTAAAACCAAAGGGTGTCGGGGCTGGGGCATTTTTGACCCCAGGGCTATAATTTGAACAATCTTGATAAAGATCCACTACATGAAATTTCACAACAAATATCAAAGACCTAGGCCTTATGGTGTCACAGAAGAAGATTTTTAAAGATTTTCCCTATACAAGTCTATAAAACCAAAGGCCCCCCCCCCCCCCAACACCACGTTTTTGGTCTCAGGGCTATAATTTGAACAATCTTGGTAGAGGTCCACTAGATGAAGCTTCATACCAAATATCAAAGACCTAGGCCTTGTTGTTTCAGAGAAGATTTTTAAAGCTTTTCCCTATATAAGTCTATGTAAAACCAAAGGGCCCCGGGTTGGGGCATTTTTGGCCCCAGCACTATAATTTGAACAATCTTGGTAGGGATCCACTAGATGAAGCTTCATACCAAATAGCAAAGACCTGGGCCTTGCGGTTTTAGAGAAGAAGATTTTTAAAGATTTTCCCATATAAGCCCATGTAAAACCAAAGGCTCCGGAGCGGGGGGCATTTTTGGCACTAGCACTATAGTTTGAACAATCTTGGTAGGCGTCCACTAGATGAAGCTTCATACCAAATATCAAAGACCTAGGCCTTCCGGTTTCAGAGAAAAACATTTTTACAGATTTTCCCTATATAAGCCAATGCAAAACCAAAGGGCCCCAGGGCGGGGGCATTTTTTGGGCCCAGCACTATAATTTGAACAATCTTGGTAGGGGTCCACTAGATGAAGCTTCATACCAAATATCAAAGACCTGGGCCTTGTGGTTTCAGAGAAGAAGATTTTTTAAGTTTTCGGTGAAAAAAATCTATTTTTGGCTCCTGTGACCTATATGTGCAACGGACCGGAACCATTTGAACAACTTTGAAAGGAGACCACCTAATAATTATTCCTGTGAAGTTTGGTCAAAATCCGATCAGTGGTTTAGGAGGAGATGTCGTTTGATGAAATTGTTTTTTTTTTTTTTTTTTTGGTTTGGGTTTTACGGCCCTTTCAAGATTATTTCACTCATATCGAGCCGATCGTTAATCATAGGTGGGCGAAAACCGGAGTACCCGGAGAAAAACCACCTGACCTTCCGTTGCAGAACTTGGCGTCTCACACGTGACCCGAGCGAGGCTCGAACCCACGGCGGTGAGAGACCTAATGACTAAGAGTCAGTGCTCTTATCCATTAGGCCACGGAGGCCCGTTTGATGAAATTGTTTACGCACGGATGACAGACAAAAAGTGATCCTAATATAAAACACAAGAGGGCCATGATGGCCCTGGATCGCTCACCTGATTCATAGTGTAACAAGTGGGTCCCAGAGGGCTATTATTGGCCCCAGGGCTTTAATGTGCATAATGTTGAGGGAGGTCTTAAAGGTGAAGCTTCATACCAAACATCAACAAAGGCTATAATTTGAACAATCTTGGCAAAGGTCCACTAGATGAAGCTACATATCAAATATCAAAGACCTGGGCCTAGCGGTTTCAGAGAAGAAGATTTTTAAAGATTTTCCCTATATAAGCCTACGTAAAACCAAAGGGCCCCGTGGCGGGAGCATTTTTTGTCCCAGCACTATAATTTGAACAATCTTGGTAGGAGTTTACTAGATGAAGCTTCATACCAAATATCAAAGTCCTGGGCCTTGTGGTTTCAGAGAATAAGATTTTTAAGATTTTCCCTATATAAGCCTATCTAAAACCAAAGTGCCCCGGGGCGGGGGCATTTTTGGCCCCAGCACTATAATTTGAACAATCTTGGTAGGGGTCCACTAGATAAAGCTTCATACCAAATATCAAAGACCTGGGCCTTGTGGTTTCAGAGTAGAAGATTTTTAAAGATTTTCCCTATATAAGCCAATGTTAAACCAAAGGGCCCCGGGGCGGGGGCATTTTTAGCCCCAGCACTACAATTTGAACATTCTTGGTAGGGGTCCACTAGATGAAGCTTCATACCAAATATTAAAGACCTGGGCCTTGTGGTTTCAGAGAAGAAGATTTTTAAAGATTTTCCCTATATAAGCCAATGTTAAACCAAAGGGCCCCGTGGCGGTGGGCATTTTTTGTCCCAGCACTATAATTTGAACAATCTTGGAGCTTCATACCAAATATCAAAGTCCTGGGCCTTGTGGTTTCAGAGAAGACGATTTTTAAAGATTTTCCCTATAAAAGCCTATGTAAAACCAAAGGGCCCCGGGGCGGGGGCATTTTTAGCCCCAGCACTACAATTTGAACATTCTTGGTAGGGGTCCACTAGATGAAGCTTCATACCAAATATTAAAGACCTGGGCCTTGTGGTTTCAGAGAAGAAGATGTTTTAAGTTTTTGGTGAAAAAAATCTATTTTTGGCTCCTGTGACCTAGATGTGCAAGAGACCGGAACCATTTGAACAACTTTGAAAGGGGACCACCTAAGGATCATTCCTGTGAAGTTTTGGTCAAAATCCGATCAGTGGTTTAGGAGATTTAGTTTAAAGAAATTGTTTTA
>OY757020.1:22407454-22537189 GCA_963580285.1 Lucinisca nassula | reverse complement strand
GAGCCATCCAGGACAACGGACCAGGCCTCCTAGTGGCCCACTTTGAAAATATAGGTTTTTATATAGGTTCTTCTTACTCAAAATGTAGGTTATTTACAGGTTTTTCAATAAAAATACAGGTTTAAGAAAGACTCTACCAAACTTACATAAAGATTTAAAACTGAAGAAAATATTTGATGAATCTTTGTGCCACAATTACTCAGATAAAGTTGATCTGAATTATACAAAGTCCGAGCGAGCGAAGCCAGCGAGGAAAAAAAATACAATTTCTTGACAGTTTTCATCACCTTTTATGGGACTGAAAAGTAAAAAATAGTAGTGGGTTTTGAAGAAAAGATGGGTTGAGTCGCAAGAAGGTTCAAAAGGTGAAAAATATAGGTTTTTTTTCATGAAAATATAGGCTTTTTATAGGTTTTATGAACAAACTAAAGGTTTGTACTCATTTTTTATTTTTATTTTTATGGGACTGAAAAGTAAAAAATAGTAGTGGGTTTTGAAGAAAAGATGGGTTGAGTCGCAAGAAGGTTCAAAAGGTGAAAAATATAGGTTTTTTCATGAAAATATAGGCTTTTTATAGGTTTTATGAACAAACTAAAGGTTTGTACTCATTTTTTATTTTTATTTGCCTTCACTGCAGCTGGTTTTGTGCCGTGTGGCGGCCGTAAAACGTCTCCCCGTACATCAACCATATAGTGCAGTTTATATTTTATTTTTGGTCCTTTGAGATCAGCGTGAATAATCAAAAATAAATTATTGGTTTAGACTTATATTCTAGACAGGTTTTTAATTATTTGGACCCATTTTGATTTATATCAGTCTTTGTATCGACTGCCTATTCGAAATTCGCAAAATTGCAGTATCAGTCCGGCTCACAAGGTACTGAAAGTGTGCAAGTATTCCACAGTGACCTTTCCAGTGCTATCTTGGTTTCAATCATATACCAACATAAACCAGATCCCCAAAACCCTGAATCTTGCAGTAAAATAAATAAACTTTCATTTGGACTGAGAGAGCTGTTTATACTTGCTTTGTGCTGAATTTACAGACACTTATTTAACTCTCGTGCATGTAGTTCTAACTTGCTTGTTGATACTTTTAAGTTGCTGATTTTTTTTTTTTTTTTGGGGGGGGGGGGGGGGGGGGGGGTTTGGAGGGGGTGTTGTAAGAAGGAGTTGTTTGGTTTTAGCATTATTGAAAAAAAAACCTAACATCATGAAAACACGCCTATATAATGTTGACCCCCTTGAACCCCAATTTTACATATTTCTGCTCTAAAATATAGATTGTGGGTACTCGTTAGAACTGCCTCAATTTTCTGCTCTAAAATATAGATTGTTGGTACTCGTTAGAACTGCCTCAATGAGGCGGTTCTAACGAGTACCCACAATCTATATTTTGAGCAAAAATAAGAAAAATATTACACTTTTACCTCTTAAAATGTTCATTTTTTCGGCAGTAAAGTTTACAATGCATTTGTATAGGCGTGTTTTGGTAAAGAAATGCACCCAATAAGACTGTGCAAGGCTTGTAAGCATCAGTAGCCAAGGATGAGGTATATACAATTAATTAACCTTTTTGTACCAAATGGACAGATGGACTCTTCCTTTTTATATATAGCAGGAGTTCATTTCAAAATTTAGGGATGTCAGGTTGTGTTTTCTTCAAAATTTATTTGGAAAATGACTGAACTTTTTGCAAACAGTGTAGGCCCTGATCAGACACCGCGTTCTGTGGCATGTGATCTGGGCCTGCACTGTTTGTCAAATACGCGTTTTGGTGTTTCTGGTACCAAATGGGTTAATAAACTAGAATTGCGCAATTGATGGAACACCATAGCATATCCCCACTCCACTTCATAATCTACTCATCATGCCGTTCGCTTTGATACGTTACGCTTTGATTTTTGACCCCCGCGGGCCCCACCCCTGGACCCGGCCCTGGGGGTGGGATAAAAACTCCGAAAGTGTCATGGATTCCCCAGTCCAAAGATCTATCAGTTCCCAAAGTTTCAAGTTTCTATCTATAACCGTCTAGGAGGAGTTATCCGGTAAGACGCACGAACGGATGGATGTACGTACAGATGGGCGGACAGACAGACGACGAGGACCATTACAATATCCCCACTTTTTCTTCGAAAAGCGTGGGGATAATGATCAGTATATGCTGGCCTTTCTATTGAGAGTTTAATATAATTTGAGTGGTCATGTGGTTTTGCAGGTTTTGCAGTATTACATGCAATAGTCTGTTGCATGCAATAGTCTCCGGCCCCACCAATCGGGGCTTGAAGAAATAGATGGACTGCATGATGCTTCCACGCAGAGCTGAAACTGATTGCACATATGTACTGGTAAACTGCTAGAGAATCTAAGCCTGCACAGGGAAAGCGATGCGAGTCGGACCGTCCATGCGTATAATGTTGAACCCTTTTGATTTCATTGGGCGGCAGGGCTTGAGATGTCATTTCATCTCAATGTTAGTTAGAATCCCACAAAATTGCAAGCAATGTCCCCAAAATGACCTGTACAGTGTTGACAGGGATGTTAAGACTCAAATCAAACAATAAAAAACATGCAATAATCTATTGCAAATTTATTGTGCATAGCTTCATATATATTGGCAATCAATACTGTTTATGTACAATGTTTATGAATATCAAATAAATTTCAGTAATTTAGTTGCGTTTAACACTAACCTGCCTAACTGAATCTAAGTTTTCACTTTAAAGAGCAACAAGGTTTACCCGGTTTTGCCTAGTGCCCTAAAAGGCAATTCAGGCTCAGACTATATGCAGCAAAATGCGACATGTAATCATTTTTTGGATGAAAATAAATAAATAAATAAATAAATAGATAAATAAATAAATAAATAAATAAATAAATAAATAAATAAATAAATAAACAAATAAATAAATAAATAAAAAATAAATATAAAAAATAAATTTGCAATCAATGATAAAATGACAAATGGATTTGTATCTGTCCATAGTACAAGGTAGAACAGTCCATTAGGCAGCAATGGATTAAGGGACAATGTTTCTTATTTCATGTTAGAAACAAATGTTGTGGGTATTGTTAAAATCTCCTGCAAGAGGCAATTAGAAAAAGTACCAACAGAAATAAGAAAAAAATGTAACTTATTTTGTTGGACCAAGGAACTTATGACTGTGATGAACTCTTGGTTGGATAGGAGGGTAAATAAACATGTTTGGGAATGTAACACGACGACCTTGTTGCTCGGTAGCTCCGTCGGTATAGCGTTCGCACGGTATGCCAGAGGCCCTGGGTTCGAGTCCCGGTTGAGCCATGTTCTTTTGCCTCCCCTGTGTCATTTGGTAACCACAACGTCTGAGGGCATGAAAGAGTATGAAAAATGTCTCGTAGCCAGCTGGATAGGACTTAAAAGTCGGGAACATTCTCATTATGCAGGGGGGAAATATAACAGGTCGACCGTGTGGCTCGGAGTTTTCGCACAATATACGAGAGGCCCTGGGTTCGAGTACCGGTCGAGCAATGTCATTTTTCCACCCCTGTGACATTTTGTGGTTCAGTGTGGGTCCAGCAAAGCGTCTGAGTGTATGAAAGAGTATGAAAAATAAGTGTCGCAGCCGGACTGGATAGGACAAGTTTCGTGATGAAATATCAGGCCGACCCTGTGGCTCAGTAACTCAGTCGGTAGGGGGTTCGCACAATATGCGAGAGGTCCTTGATTCAAGTCCCCGTCGAGCCATGTTTTTTTTTTCACCCCTGTGACACATTCAATGAAACAGCAAAAGAGGACAGGGCTTGTGACAATTACATAAATTGTTTAAACTCCACTTCTCATTTGCCTGTTTTAGCTCACCTGGGCCGAAAGTTCCGGTGGGGTTTATATGGTAGTCAATCCTTCATCCGTCTGTTGTCTGTCCGTCTGTCCATACCTTTGACCAGTAATATCTCGGCAATCTGCAGGCTGATTTTAATATTTTCTTATTTGTAGCATGACACTGGTGGGGGATTGATTTGTTTGTTTGGTTTGAGGTTTAACGTCCCCGTCAACAGTGTATAGGTCATTTTGGAAACGTTGCTTTCAATTTTGTGGGACTTTAACCCGACATTGAGATGAAATGACATCTGAAGCCCTGCCTCCCAAAGAAACCAATAGGGTTTATAAGCATTGACGGTCCGACTCGCACCGCTTTGCCTGGGCAGGCTTAGATCCTCAAAGCGGTTTTCCAGTACTCGTGAGCAGTCGGTTTCAGCTCTGTGTGGAAGCATCATGCAACCTATTTCTTCAAGCCCCGATTGGCGGGGGCCGGGGCATTGATGATCATGACATATGCTTTTAATCGAAATAGTATAAAAACTTTGGTTGCTACGGCAAACACAATGTCCCATAGACTTAAATGGGAAAATGATTGTCATCACTGAAGCGCCTCCAGTGGATATTTTTTAAATTTACCCATTGGAAATATAGGCTGGGGATGAAGCTCGCATGAATCCGAAAACTAGCGAGGTCGGCATCATGTAGAGTTATGTCCCCTTGATGGCTGAATATGTCTTTTTTGACATTGTCGTCATCTCCGAAGCCCCTTCAGTTTAGGTTGAATCTTGCTAAAACTTTCTAGTAGGCTTGCTTGGGTTAAGTTCAATAAGTCCTGTCGCTGGACAGGATATCTCATCGGGGGAGGGGAGGGGGGGGGGTGCTTAAGTCGCGCGAAGGCAAATTTTCAGACCAATAACAGAAACAAAGTCACAAAGAAAGAATCCAGTGCTATATCAATATCCGGGATCATGAATGGTTCAAGTCTGTAACATTAGTATCCCTTTTTATTCCATTTAATCCATATCCATGTAAACAAGCAAATTTTCATGGCAATATTGTAACCATTTCAATCAACACTGGCGACAAAGAGCAAATGCAAGGATAGTAGAACCATTTGTTAAGGTGAGCTAAAAAGTCTGTCCGTGACCCTGACTTTGATCCGAAGGTCACGGTCATGGAAGCGGATGCTCTGATATTTTTGAGACAAGTATCTGTCACCTCAGCAATAACGAACTGAATCTATCATACGGTAAAGAAGAAATGAGGTCTTAAAACTTTAACCCAAAGTCTTTAACATTTAAATTCTAAGTCTGTTACCTTGATCCCAGGGTCATGGCTATAGGTGCTGATGTTGCTGATAAAAATTTAAAGCACTATCTATCATCACACCAAATTCATTTAAAGACAACCAAGTAATTATCTAAAATCTTTAGTGCAAAAATTACCATAAAAGTTCTAAGTCTGTGACCTTGACGCCAAGGTTATGGCCGTGAGAGCTGATGCTGCTGCCAAAACTTTGACACCAGTATCTATTACCATGCCAAGTATAGACTAAATCCATTCAAAGGTAAAGTAGTAATAAGCTCCTAAAAACTTAACACAGAATCTTTAACATAAAAAATAAAAATCTGTGACCTTCGCCTAAGGTCATAGTTATAGGTGCTGATGTCGGTGATAAAGCAATATCTATTGCCATTCCAAGTCTCAAGTAAATTCATCTGAAGGCAACCAAGTAATGATCTAAAACCCTCTGTCCAAGGTCACAGTCATGCATGATGATGCAGCTGATAAATGATTTTGACTAGCACCTATCACCACACCGTGTATGAACTAAATCTATCAAAGCGTAAAGAAGTAATGAGCTCCTTAAAACTGACACCAGTATCTATTACTATACCAAGTATAAACTAAATCTATCCAAAGTAAAGGGGTAATGAGCTCCTAAAAACTTTAACACAAAAACTTTAACATAAGACTTCAAAGTCTGCGACCTTGACCCAAAGGTTATGGCCATGAGAGCTGGTGCTGCAGCTAAACATTTGAGACCAGTGTCTTTTGTCACGGTCATGGGTGCTGATACTGCAGATAAAAACTTTAGCCTTGTATCTATCACAATACCAAATATGAACTCAATATATGCATATCAAGTTTCAAGGTCATCGGCCATTTGGTTCCTGAGATAATAGAAGATATTTAATGCTTTTTACCACATATGAGCACGGCAGTCATACTGGTCATGTGACCCAGTCCTTATACATGACACATGTAAATAAATGACCTTGACCTTTGGAATTGATAAACTTCCATTAGGGTGATTGCAAATATCATTTCTGATGCCACAGGCTACCATTGTTTGTTTGTTGTGAGGTTTAACGTCCCCGTCAACACTGTAAAGGTCATTTTTGAGACGTTGCTTCCAATTTTGTGGGACTTTTACCCGACAAAGAGATGAAATGACATCTCAAGCCCTGTCCTCAATGAAACCAACAGGGTTTTTAAGCATGGACGGGCCGACTTACACCGCTTTGCCTTGGCAGACTTAGATACTCTAAGTGGTTTACCAGTGCTAGTGTGCGGGCCGGATTCAGCTCTGCGTGGAAGCATCATGCAGCCCATATCCACTGTTTTGCCTTCAATTACTATACAAATGTCTAAGTGACTAAATTTAATCTTGGCGTAAAACAGGTCAGTGTCAACCAAAGGTCATCATTTGAACAAAGTTGGTAGGGCCCGAGTTCCCGATGCCATATAACTAGTTTCAAGGTCATCAGCCATTTGGTCATCCGCCATTTGAGAAGAAGAAGTTTAAAAGATTTTATTATATATCGGCATGGCAGCCATTGTGGTCATAAGACCCAGTCCTTACGAACGATCTTTGTTCCGCATTCCCACAGAGGCTCCAACTGACCAAGAAGTTTCAGAGGAGATGTCGTTTGAAAATGCTGACGCCGACGCATACGTGGACACTTAAGACGGACCACTACCTATACAATAAGTTCCCTGGAGCCTTTCGGCTCTGGTGAGCTAAAAACCTGGAAATTTAAACAGACTGTAAAGCATTTAATTCAGCCTGGAAAGTTGTACCGGCCTCCGAGGCCTAGCGGAGAAGCACACCGACTCTTAATCATTAGGTCTCTCATCGATGTTGTTCGAGCCTAGCTAGGGTCACATGTTAGATGTCAAGTTTTGCAACGGAAGATCAGGTGTTTTTTCTCCGGTTACTCCAGTTTCCGCTCACCTCTGATTAACAATGGCTCGATATAAATGAAATAATCTTGAAAAGACTGTAAAACCACAAAATATATCAACAGTGAAACTCCGCTATGAAGTCCACCAAAATTTAGGACAAATTCTGCTATAAGACCACCTAAAATTAGGACAAATTCTGCTTTAAAAAGCTTATTTTGAAGGCTGAACTTATAATCTTTCTTTTGTGTTTTCTGCCCACAGTGTCCTCTGGTCAGAGACCACCTTTGAGACTTTTCAAAAGTGGTTACTTTTGAACAGTCCCAAAGGTGGTCTTAATACAGGAATTTTACTGTATATATAAAAACTTGGAAAGTTATTACATCTACATGGAAAAATGAAATTCAAAGGTTGGGGATGGGGTGCAGTGGTAAGAGCGCTGACCCTGAATAATTATTGTGGTTTGAGTGTACCGCTTTGTTCATAATGACAATGCAAAGTCATGTCTGCAGATGTGTCAGGTAGCTTTTCATCCACCTGAAAGATTGTATCCGCTCAAAATGATTGAATGAATCTTGAAAGGGCTTTAATTTCCAAAATAAGAAGTACTTTATAGTGTTTTACTTGACCTGAAATCAAGCATTTGATCTTTTTCTCTTGTATCGGCTCAAACACTAAAGGCATTATTATAGCAGTATGCCAAGTATATAAGGACAAAAAATAAAATACATTTATATTTTGAATAAATTATTCCTGTCTTTATCACACAGTGGCAATTACAATCATGCTTTGCTGCAGAGCTGATAATGATCCTCTAAGGTAGTATATGCCAATAGTTGTAGAGCATAAGATATTCCAAAGATATGAGAAAGTGAAACTATTAATGTACAGTTATAATAACACCACTGAATGTTGATGAGGTCAAATGATTTCTGGAGCTTTCTGAACCCTGTGAGCCGGACTGGTATGTTTCCTCTGGCTTTCTTTGCCGGATCATTACAGGGTCACTGATGAGGCTTTATTAGCCGAAACTACGTAGTATGACCCATCTTCTTTCTTATGGATGTTTTCAATGCTCTTAAAGGAACTCATTTTTGATTTTTATTTGCCTTCACTGCAGCTGGTTTTGTGCCGTGTGGCGGCCGTAAAACGTCTCCCCGTACATCAACCATAGTGCAGTTCATATTTTATTTTTGGTACTTTGAGATCAGCGTGAATATTCTGAGAAGTCAAAAACAAATTATTGGTTTAGACTTATATTCTAGACAGGTTTTTAATTATTTGGACCCCATTTTGATTTATATCAGTCTTTGTATCGACTGCCTATTCGAAATTCGCAAAATTGCAGTATGTTTCCTCTGGCTTTCTTTGCCGGATCATTACAGGGTCACTGATGAGGCTTTATTAGCCGAAACTACGTAGTATGACCCATCTTCTTTCTTATGAATGTTTTCATTGCTCTTAAAGGAACCCATTTTTGATTTTTATTTATAGGTTTGGCACAAAATTATAGGTTACTATAGGTTTTGTTAGGAGGCCTGAAGTCAGTAAATGACCTCGACCTTTGGAATTGATACCATGCAATCAGAAAATCCACTGTTTAGCCTTTTTCCATACAAATTTCTAAGCGACCACATTTGACCTTGCCGTAAAACAGGTCAAGTTCTAAAGGTCATTATTTGAACAAACTTGGTAGGGCCTGATTCCCCTATGCTGCATACCACATTTCAAGGTCAACGGCCATTCGGTTCCTGAGAAGAAGATTTTTAAAGGTTTTTACCATATATGGGCATGACGGCCATATTGGTCATGTGATTCAGTAGTTACGAACACTTTTTTCCCCACTTCTCATAGACGCTTTTCATTTAATTTGACTTCAAACAACCGAAGAAGAAGATAAAAATACTTTATCTGAGCCATCAAGGACACAGGTCAGTATATGACCTTGACCTTTTGAAATGATAAACTTGGGATTCAGGTGATTGCAACTATTATGTCTGATGCCACAAGCTACCATGCAATCAAAAACCCACTGTTTTGACTTTTTTTCCATACAAATGTCTAAGTGACCAAATTTGACCTGGCCGTAAAACAGGTCAAGCTCAACTAAAGGTCATCATTTGAACAAACTTGAAAGGGCCCCCCCCCCCGAGTCCCCGATGCTGAAAACCAAGTTTCAAGGTCATCGGCCTTTCGGTTCCTTGGAAGAAGATTTTTAAAGGTTTTCCCATATGGGCGGCAATATTGGTCATGTGACCCGGACCTCACGAACAAAATTTCGTTTCCTCTTCCCATAGAGGCTCCACACGTAATTGGCCATGTAGTTTCAGAGGAGATGTTGTTTGAAAATGTTGACGTTGCGGACGCAGACGATAACGGACCACTGCCTATACTATATGATCCCCTGGAGCTGTCGGCTCTGGTGAGCTAAAAAATTGTCCACCTTTCCTAATACAACAAATCTATCCAACTGCTAACCAACACTGGTCAGTATATACAGTATTTTGTAAAACTTTAAAATAGCGAAAGAAAGTAGAAATGTGATCAGATATCCTGCTGGTTAAAATAAATATTTTGGGATTAGTGAAATTAGTTAAATGATTATCATAACAGATAAGGCGGCTGAGTGGCTGTACAAAAATTGTACAGTTTGGTGGGGTTATATGCTAGACTGTATAAATGTGAAATGTCTAAACAATCATCTGCTTTCCACCATCTTTATTGCAGCATCTGAATTATGGTAGCATTCTGAAATCTGATTGGTTAAATTATGGTAGTAGAATCTGGAAATTGTGGTAGTTATCTGGCAGATTGGTCAGAATAACCATAATATCTACCACAATTTATAATTATGGACTAATCGGTGATGGTATCGAGGCGTGGCAGCGGGGACAGGCGAAGAGGGTGGAAGTTTTTTCTATGACTTTTTGGCTAAGACGGCGCGTTACCTCGTCGCGTTCGGTCTTCCCGGCCAGGGGACACAGCTTAGTTGCCGTCATATCACCAAAAACATCCGGAAGCAAATCCCCTGCAGCAAGCCTATCTAGGGCCCACCCTCTACCCTCTACCTTGCTCAGTATTGTGCCTATGGGGTCAATGTTGACCAGGACGGTGCCACAGCTGGCGCTGTAGATATTCACGAACATCGGAGAGTCCCACTGGCGGTTGTAACCGCTGGCTGATTCCGCACGCCGGGTAATCGCCGCATTGTAGCACCCGCGTTCAATTCGTTGGGCGAAATTACGGCTGCGCTGCTCGTCGAAGCGAGGGTCTTGAGCAAGGGCTTTGTAGAAGAGATCCCTGTAGCATTTGCGGGGGTTAATAGGCTCTTGCATTCTGTTTCTTTATATAATCCTTATATTTAAGTATTTCTAAATTATTCGCTAATTACACGCTAGAGGGCCCGCATGGGGGGTGGGCAGGCCACTCTAGCTGGTGGGAGATAGTATGTGCCCGTCCTCCTTTTGGAAAAAAGTAGCACAAAATCCTGGTAGAGTGGGGGAAAAATGCGCTGGTGGAGGGTGCGATCCGCGGCATGTGGCCAAACAAGGCCTTGAAGCCGATATTTGCCAAATAGAGCCTCTAGGAGCTCTAGGGAGGAAGGCAACATGCATGCACATGTGTGTTCGATGTAAAAGTATCCCAGAACCCACACTCTGTATACTAGTGGAGTTGCCTCCCATAAAATTGTATGCATCAGGAATTTAACGATTTATGTCTATTCTCAGCCTATGCACCCACCAGTGCTGTCAGCGCTTTGATTTGTGAACTACCAGATGCCCAGGTTAATTATATTTATTTTTTAATTTAATCCATTTTTTTTTCTTCTTTTTCTGTGCACATCAAACGTTTTTAATCTGTCAACATGCTTACAATTAAATATAATTAACCTGGGCATCTGGTATTTCACAAATCAAAGCGCTGACAGCACTGGTGAGTGCATAGGCTGAGAATAGACATAAATCGTTAAATTCCTGATGCCTACAGCTTTATGAGAGGCAACTCCTGCAAAAGTATTTTTGTTTTGTCTTCCATGTCAATAGGGGCCAACTCTTAAAGGTGCATTATTGAGCTACCGGGTCTCAATTTTTTCTGGTTTTTATCTTCAATGCATACTCCTTTGTCATGTGTACACTTTTGAAGCCAAATACAGCTTCAGAACTTTGTGAAAATGGTCGTTTTCATTCGTGTTTACCCTTCGCTCTGAACATGTGTTAGGAATTTCTGTTCTAAAAATAAATATGTCACTTTACACATACATGGCGACAGTATCGTCTCTGGGTGTCGTTACTTATGGCATGGTATTCAGCTTAATATTTTTTTTCCGATTCAGGCATGGCCTAAGCAAACAAGGCCAAAAATGAACGTCGCATAACGTCATATATGGGGATTCTATTTTTGTCATGTACTAAAAATAGATCTAACTAGTGTTCGAAACCTTGTTAGGGAATCCCTGTCAAACTCGTTTACCTGTCATCGTAATTGTTCGCATTTTCGCATAAAATGCATTCATTTCTATTGTTTTAAAGAAAAATACCGGCTATATGTATTTTATTTTTGGAAGCATCATCACCATGCTTGGAAGGGGAAACTCTTTTTTTGTTTGCTCCCATGTTTTCACTCATTTCTCGAGATCGTGACGGATTTGGAATACAAAATTTATACCATCGTGTTGATCTTGGAATCTAGTTTATGATGATGAAGTTATTTCAGTGCTTATTCTATTGTTTGGTGTGAAAAATTGGAACTTTAATATTTCATATCAACAATTCAAATGGAATTCATAGTGGATAAAACAAAGGTGGTCTTTATCTAATGTGGCGCGAACATTCTCTCTCAGCTAATAGCCATTAAAGGGCTAACTTGACCATAAAATCAATCACCAGCTCTCTTCAGGTAATAGGTAATGATTACAGCTGATCTCAAGGGGCTAATAATATCTATGGCATTTCAAGGCTACGCAGCTGCCAAAACAGACCACTATCCTGGTACAAGGAACTTATGTAATGAGCTCTTGCCTGGTGATATTCAAGATTTGTCACTTAAGAAGGAATTTCACTGTTTTTTTTTTTTGTTTTTTTTTTACCTGTCCTCTGAAAAACTACTGTTTCAACAAAATGCAAAACCTGAAAAAAGTTGATGAGGAAATCTCCTTTAAAGTTAAGGATTAAAATAACTCCTCTATAGCTAGTAGTGATGACAATTCAATACATTATTCACTTACAGACATGAACAAGTCACTGTTCAACACTTCAAAACAATCACCAACTGTGATATCAGAAACCAGCCATTCCCTTTTAGTCGGGAAAATCCCAATGACTATTATCAGCCGGGCGGTGGAAATAAATACTTCACCGGTATTTAACATAAATGACAATATGAGTCAAGAACCCTCTTACCAGTGTCACACTCCACCAAACGACATTGAAATGCAGGACATCCCTGACCGAGCCTGTATCGACGTGAACTTGACAAATTTAATGGGATATTGTACAATATTATCCCAAATGATGACTACATGCACATTGTATTTCCAAAACGTGACCTATACTCAATGTCCATTAACTCGCTGTGTACAGAGCTTCGTGCCATTGTTGATAACATGGACAGGAAAGTCTTCATAACTCACGCAAGGGGCCTGCGCTGCGTGCTTACCTGTAAGATTGCGGATAACTCAATTGTTGTCACAGGACAAGGTTACAGACTGTGGAAAGAAACCGCATTCATACGTCTAACTCGTGGACTTTACCGTAATTTTACGACCGAAATAGACAAAGAACTGTTGGACGAGCAAACGTCTACACCGGTGCGCAAAAATCTTAGTGAGGCCCTGTCTTCAGCTGGATGTTCCCCTGTATTGTCTGGTAATGATTCTAATAATGAACAACTACTCAATGTTCTTTACGACGTTAAAAGACAGATCAGCTCTTTACAGGAAGTTGCACAAGAATTACAGGATAAAGTAAATGGTTGTCACTAGAAAATCGAGACCTTAACTGGTTCGCGGCAGCCTCACAATATGGAACCCCGGTCGGCCGCAATGCCAGCTGGAACGGAACAAAGTGTTCAGACTGGCGAGCTGTCGTACAACCAAGTTGCAGCAGGAGAAAAAGAAACAGTTATCGAACTCAGCCAGGACATGACATATAGAAACTCAGACAAAACTTATATTGCCGAGGAGCATCTCGCATGGAGAAAGGTCAAATCCCCCCGCAGAAAGGAAAACAACAGTCAAGTGGACGTCACAAGGACACTTCGAGGGAAACTCGGAACGTTAACGCGCGAAACATAGGACCCACGACCGACTCCGTTCAAAAGAATCGTCAGAAACCGGGCAGCGGCAGGAAGAGTCAGTCACAGACAAAATCCCCTCCACGTAACCGGAACTTATCAACTGAACCAGTCATTTCCCAAGAATACCATAATATAGAAGTTGTCATGAACAGGCCTCCAAGTAACGTAAATGGTCACATCATGCACCCTTCCCCTACAAGTAAAAAGAACATGCTGTTAATGGGAGATTCTATCCTCAATAGAGTTAACAAAAGGGGACTAACTGACAATGTTCATAAACATTCTATATCTGGGGCTACTCTACCAATGCTAATCAGAGACATTGAATTATATGGTGTTTCAAACTTCGGAACGTTCATAATATATGTAGGCGGGAATGACCTAATAGAAACATCGGATTATGGAAGTATTGAATGTTACTATGAACAGCTTGTAACAATGATTAGATCCGAGAATTCAGGGGCTCGTATAATACTTTCCCAGTTAGCCCCTAGAGGCGATGTCGATGTCACGGTTGTAAACCGCATGATAGAACGATTATCATTGCGTTTTACCCTTGATTTTGTAGACAATTACAGAGCCTTCTTTGATAGACAGGGGAAGTTAATTAGGAGATATTTCGGCGAAAACGACCAGATTTATCCTATTGTCACAGGAATAAGGCGTTTAATTGGAACAGTCAACGATGCTGTGAAAATAGTGAACAGCTTTAATAATGTTACGTTTTCGAGACCGGGAGATAAGTACCGTGGAAAGCAACGAACGGCAGATGCAAGCCAAATACCTTTCAACGTTAACAATAGGTGCCTTAATTGTTATGACTCGAGCCATGAAACAGTTCATTGTAGGCATAAAGAGCCACTTACATGCTAGTTTTGTGGTCTCGTCGGCCATAAACAGGAGTTCTGCTGGAATTAGCAAATCGGCAATGAAGCCGCACCTTTTGTGCCTCTGAGGAATAACTATGCCGTATTACAGTATATTTGTGACATTTGTAATACCCTTGAATGTAACTGTAATCTTGCAGTGGACAACAATTTCGGGTAGTAGCTGCAACTTTTTATACGATAGGGAAACGATATGTAATTCACCACAAAACGTTTGTGAGGACTATTACAATGAAACTATACATATAGACAGGGTGGCAGCGCCCAGTCAGTTTGACGTAAATTTTCCAAATATTGACAAGTCTAACATTTGTGACAAATGTTATCGACTGTATGAATACTTGCGGTCTGAAACGTAGGACAGAATACCCCGAGTTTTAAAGTCTCCTAGATCAGCATGATATTCTATGCATATCTGACTCCAAACTTGACTATGATGATGTTATTTCCTGTCCCGGTTATATATTTTATAACCGGCCTAGGTCGCAACCATATTCAAGAAAATCCGGGGATATTGGCTTTTTTGTTCGAGAAAAGTTATCTGCTTCTGTCGACTTTATCGATTCAAATTCGGATTATGTCGCATGGGTACAGATTTCAAAGAAAGCCCAAAAATTAGATAAGGATGCCTTAATCGGAGCGGTATATGTCCCTCCATAGCAGTCGAAACTTTTTAATGATGACGAGTTTGAGCTCCTTGAACAGGAAATTTCATCATCATGCAGTAAGGATTGTTACGTTATTTTAACTGGTGATTTAAATGCCCTTGGCGACAGGGCTTGAGATGTCATTTCATCTCAATGTCGGGTAAAAGTCCCACAAAATTGGAAGCAACGTCTCCAAAATGACCTTTACAGTGTTGACGGGGACGTTAAACCTCAAATCAAACAAACAAACAATTTTAATGCCCAGACAAGTACCTTACAGGATTTTACATCTGTGCACAGTTTTTTATCCGAGTATTTCCAATTTGATGACAGTACTGTTGAATATTTTGACCAAAAGCGTGTTTTGGAAAGGCATAATATCCAAGTTAATAGAACTTTAAAAGATAGCAAGAAAAATGGCATCGGTCAACGACTAATTGACATTTGTAAAAATAACAACTTATTTATCCTAATCGGCCGTTATGGTCATGATAAAAATGGCGGAGAGATGACGTTCCGTAATACTTCGGTGATTGACTATGCTTTAGTACCTTCGAAGACTTTTGGCATTCTGTCTGATTTTCAAATTCTTGAGGTCGACCGTTTGTTTTCGGACGGTCACTCTTTACTTAAAGTGGATATTGTTATGAACTATCAAAAACAAAACAAAATGCAGAAAGTGGCAGGTCTGCTACATATATCAAACCATCAGAATTCAATACATTTGCGTTAAATTTTGATCAAGGTAAAGTCAATGAAATTTTATCATTATTAGACTCGTGTAACGGCGATTCAAGTAAGGAAACTATAAATCACATAACTTGTAAAATTTCGGATGTTTTTAAGGGAGCTGCTTCCCAAGTCAAAGCTGCAAGATCAAAATGTTACAAACCGAAAGACAGCAATAATCGGCCTCGGTTTGGTTTTAAATGTCAGACTGCCAGAAGAAAATATCATCTGGCTAAACGCAGATATAATGTCCACAAATCGGATTCAACCAGAAACGATCTAGTCTCAGCTAGCCGTTCTTATAAGCGCACTATGAATATTTTCATAAATAAACACAAATTTCAAAAACAGCGTAAATTGCGGAAAATGCAGAAAAAATCAACCCAAAGAATATTGGAAATTCCTTAACAGTCTAAAAAATAAGAAAACCTCAGAAGCCCCTTCCTTATCAGAATTTTATGACTATGTTAAAAGCACGTACACTGGTGATACAGATAATGATCTTGGCTGGGATGATAGTAGCCATTCTTATGAGCCCAATCCTGAGATAAGTAATGAATGCCTTAATCGACCATTGACCAGCGATGAAATAATGCGGTGTATAAAAAATGAAAAATTCAAAAGCTTCAGGGAGTGATGAAATCTTATCCGAGTACTTGAAAATCACAACGGAATGTATGTTACCCATCTATGTATCTTTGTTCAATCTTATTTTGGACACAGGGCACATACCAGACCTGTTGTTAGAAGGAAAAATAAAACCTATTTACAAAAATAAGGGAGATTCTCTTGACCCTAACAACTACCGCCCCATAACCCTATTAAGTTGTCTTGGAAAATTATTCAAAGCCACTTTAAACGATCGATTAAGCAATTTTCTAGAAGAAAACAATCTCCTCAAAGAAAATCAGGCGGTATACAGAAAACATTACTCCACAGTTTTGTTGCTTTGTGGATTTTTCGAAAGGGCTCGACTCCGTGTGGCGCATCGGACTTTGGAAAAAACTATTACACACATCTGTAACCGAGAAGTTTTTAAATGTATTGCAAAGTTTGTATGCTGAAGTAAAATCTTGGGTAACACTTAATGGGGAGAATTCGCCTTTTTTCAGCAGTAACAGTGGTGTCAGGCAGGGAGGTAATCTCTCCCCTGTTTTGTTTTCAATATTTTTGAATGATTTGGAAGACCATCTTACACTTGATGAAAATGAAGGTATTTCATTCGAACTTCATAATGGAATTACCTTCGACCTCATTAAAGTGTTTGTCCTGCTCTATGCAGATGACACTGTGATTTTAGGAGAAACTGCTGAAAATCTCCATAAAAGCATCGACTCATTCCATAGATACTATGGAAACTCAAAGTTAACGAAAGCAAAACTAAAGTAGTAATTTTCGGAGCATGGAAAACTGATTCCTTTTCTTTCTCTATTGGGAACAACCCCCTGGAAATTGTTGATAATTATAAATATTTAGGCACTTATTTTTCTAAATCCAGAAGTTTTTTAAAGGCACGTAAAACACATCGCTGAACAAGCAAAGAAACTATGCATCTATTACAGGTTAGAATTAAAAATTTATTTCTCCCAGTCGACCTTCAGCTCAAGTTATTTGACCACATGAAGGCAAAGGGTTTTAAAAAAAGAAGTTTCAATTTTAATTAATCAGATTTTTTCTTATTTCTGCTCAAAACATAGATTGTGGGTACTGGTTAAAACCAATTCAATGAGACGGTTCTAATGAGTACCCACAATCTATGTGTAACCGCCTCAATAAGGCCCCCGCCCATAGGGGCTTAAAGAAATATATGGGCTGCACGATGCTTCCACGCAGAGATAAATCTGACCGCAAACGAGTACTGGCAAACCGCTTCGATGATCTAAGCCTGTCCAGGCAAACCGGTGCTAGTCGGACCGTCCATGCTTATAAACCCTATTGGTTTCATTGGGTGATAGGGCTATAGATGTCATTTCATCTCAACGTCGGGTAAAAGTCCCACAAAATTGGAAGCAAGGTCTCCAAAATGACCTATACAGTGTTGGCGGAGACGTTAAACCTCAAATCAAACAAACAAACAAATCAATAAGGCGATTCTAATGAGGACCCAAAATCTATCTTTTAGAGCAGAAATTACAAAATTACTAGCCTGGTAAAACCCGCTTTACTCTATATAAAGTGGGGTTAACAAGGGTTTTCATTTTATGGACATGTTAAGGGGATGATCATGGTAATTGTGAAAAGGCTAGTGTCGCTGGTAAAGAGGTTAAGTATAGAAGTTAGTAGCCCCCGCATCGTTTTTCTTTATTTCTGTTTCAAACATAGATTGTGGGTGCTTGTTTGAGGCGGTTCTAAAGAGTACCCACAACCTATACTACTGAGCAGAAATAAGAACATTATGTACCCCCTTGTAAACGCCACTTTTCTCTATGGTTTCTCCTATTAAGATACTGTTGAAAAGATTCTGCAATGACACATCATATTTAGGCGTATGCACATATCACCTGCGTGTTTTGGTTTGATGATTTTTTCAATAGTTATGGCCCTTTGATGAATTCTGCATGAATATATAGGGTACTGTTCGTGTCCACGCGAATTCTCAGCAACTACTTGCAGAAATTTAACGTAACTTCAATGGAATCTTAAGCAGCAATAGGGGATGCGCATATTATCCGTGCTATCTGGTTAGATAATTCGTCACAGAGTTATGGTACTTTGTTTAAAGCTGCAGTGTAAGGTCACTGTGGCTATTTTTAGAAAAACTTTGTCATCACTGTGGTCCCTACATTTATTGATGGATTTTAATATAACTTCACCCAAATGTTCCTTATGACAATATCTCGAGCGATTTCGCCTTTCAAGGTCGTGGCCTCAAGGTCAAGGTCACTGTGGCTATTTTTTAAAAAAACTTTGTCATCGCTCTAGCGCCTATATTTCTTCACCGATTTCAATATGACTTCACACAAATGTTGGGTATGATAATATCTTAAGCATGTTCGACTTTCAGAGTCCTGGGCTCAAGGTCAAGGTCACGGTGGCTATTTTTATAAAAACTTTATTTTCGCTCTAGTGCCTACATTTATTGATGGATTTTTATATAATTATACACAAATATTGTGTATGATAATATTTCGAGGAAGTTCAACTTTCAGGGTCCTGGGCTCAAGGTCAAGGTCACTGGGGCTATTTTTAGAAAAAAAAAAATGTCATCGCTCTAGCGTCATCATTTGCTGATGGATTGTAATATAAATTCGCACAATTGTTTGGTATAATATTATCTCGAGCAAGTTCAACTTTCAGGATCCTGGGGTCAAGGTCAAGGTCCCTGTGGTTATTTTTACAAAAAAACTTTGTCATCGCTCTAGTGTCTACATTTATTGATGGATTTTAATATAATTTCACACAAATGTTGGGTATGATAATATCTCGAGCAAGTTTGACTTTCAGGGTCCTGGGCTCAAGGTCAAGGTCACTGCGGCTATTTTTAGAAAAAAAAACTTGTCATCGCTCTAGCGTCATCATTTGCTGATGGATTTTACTATACCTTCACACAAATGTTGGGTATTATAATAATATCTCAAGCAAGTTGGACTTTCACGATCCTGGGCTCAAGGTAAAGGTCACTGTGGCTATTTTAGAAAAAAACTTTGTCATCGATCTAGTGCCTACATTTATTTATGGATTTTAATATAATTTCACACAAATGTTGGGTATGATAATATTTCGAGCAAGTTTGACTGTCAGGGTCCTGGACCCGAGGTTATAAAAAAAATTTCATGCTCAACTCAGCTGAGCATGAAATTTGTTATGCTCGTAACTTACTGAATACAAACAAAACAGACAATTTTCCTGCTCAGATCAGCATAGAAGGTCATTTGTCCTGCTCATAAATTTTAAAATGCCAACATTTGTTGGCATTTTAATATTTATGAGCAAGATAAATTTCATGCTCAGTTGAGTTGAGTATGGAAAAAAAAGTTTTATAAGCTTGGGGGCAGGGTTCAAGGTCCAGGTCACTGCGGCTATTTCTAGAAAAAAAAACTTTGTCATAGCTCTAGCGTCGTCATTTGCTGATGGGTTTTAATATAACTTCACACAAAATATCTCGAGCAAGTTTGACTTTCAGGGTCCTGAGCTCAAGGTCAAGGTCACTGCGGCTATTTTCAGAAAAACTTGCTGGAGGCAGAAATCTTTCCATCTGTAAACGAAGTTTCATTGCACACAGCCTTTCATTATCAACCTCTCATCGTTCTGATATGACTGAAATACTGTTAAAAAGGATGTAAAATCGCAAGTCATCCATCTACATTAGAGTTGCAGATAAATTGGATCAAAGTGAAAAAAGCTAGTCTTGACAGATGGTCAAAATGACCGTTATTGACAGTCAAGGGGATAGGATCAGATCCATTTTCGAACCCGTCTGATATTTTATATGCATGTAAAGGCACCCAATACGGATCCATACCTATGAGGATTGCCTCTGTGTACGAGAGTAAGTTTTCAATAATTTGTATTAAACAGTTTTACCCAATTAATATAGCTAAACTACCACCCAGGATCTTGGGGTATGGTATCGTACCTGAAGACACTTCCTTTCATTTATTCCGACTTTTGTGTTGCTGATGTTTGTATGACAGTGCCATCAGGCAAGTTAATCTGTCCACTGACAGGTTTTGTTACACTACATTTTGAAGTACAGCGAGTATACACAGTATACCATTCTTTAATGTTTCCTGTTCCGACTATTGCAGCTTCGGGGAGCATCCATCGGTTTCACCGATATTCTTGTTTTGTTTAAAGGGACTTTCATTTAAAAATAAAAAATGTAAATGTAGGGACTTGGGCAAGTCTACTATATCAATTGACCTGATAAATATATGCTATCTCAGGACAATGGAGCTTTATCAGGTCAGCGTGATATTGCACATCTATGAACTGGACTAATGGAAATACGAGTATAGCAAAACTGTAGGAGTGTGCAAGGGGATTAAACTGATAAATAGAATACCAGGTTCGTGACATTTGATATCAAGTTTATCAGGCTCGGCTTCGAGAACGCATGTATAATCGCTCGGCAAGCCTCGCGATTCTACAAGCGTTCTCGAAGCCTTGCCTGATAAACTTGATATCAAATGACACGAACCTGGTATTCTCTATTTACAGGCTCCACAACTGCTCTTAGAATCGGATGTTTCAAATAAAAGCATTAATCCTTAAAACTGGGATTTACAGGGATATACATTATTTTTTTCTTATTTCTGCTCAAAAAACATAGATTGTGGTAACTTGTTAGTTCCTAGAATCTATGTTTAGGGCAGAAATATGAAAAATATCGGAATTTGTATCTGATTTTTTTTTTTTTTTTGTGGAAAAATTTTCCACTATATTTGAATAGGCGTGTTTTGGTAATGAATATTCCATTTGCATTGAATAGATGTGTAAAGTTTTTAGCGAGTAGCAAATAATAGAATCAAAGGCTTGAGAAGCCTCAAAGTCTGTGAATTACAGGGTATTTAATCTGGATCTACACTATTTGCCAGTGTCCAACATAACACATCTATAGCACTTAATCACTATAGCATTTAACAGTATTATTTGGTTTTCGTCTAAGATGTCTCTCTGACAAAGATTCTGGACTATTACATGTATTTCTGCTTCTAACATACAGAAAATTCGAATTGTATTCGAAAAGTTTCCGGTTTCAGCGGTTGATCGCTAAAGATGACGTATCGATTAGCGAACCGCATCTTGTTTTTTTACTGGCTACCTATGTACCGCCCTAATCTATTCTTAGAGAGCTGCTTAAGTCACGCAAAGGTCAGCTGTCCGTTGTAAATTTCAACATGTTGAAGTTGTGCAGATTTAAAAGTGTGGACCCAACAGGTCTCCTGGGGGCACGCAAAAATTCACCCAAATCTGTTACGGATGAGTTCTCAGTAACCGTCGAGTCGAGCAATTAAGTGACAAATATATTTTTTCTATTTATTTGCTGCCAACAGTGGCCAACTCTTAAAGGAAAGAATTTGCTCCTAAGGAGCAAATTCTTTCCTTTAAGAGCAGATCCCTTTTTTCGTGGGACAGAGCTTATAGAAAAGCAAACAGGAAGTCCCGAAAGTTGTCCCCTTTTGAAAAAATGGTGGAAATGCCAGGTGTTGACATTCCCCTCAAGAAACCAATATTTTTCCTTTTCTGCAAGATTTCATCTGATCAATAACAGACTTTAATTGACCAATATTTCTGCTTTTCTGTCAGTTGGTTTGTTTGTTTGCTTCAATTTTGTGGGAATTTTACTCGACATTGAGACAAAATGACATCTCAATCCCTGCCGCCCAGTGAAACCAATAGGGTTTTTTATGCGTCTCGTCGTTGATACGAACCATAAAAACACACCTATATAATTTGACCACCTACCACCCCCTCCCCAACGAAAACTACTCAACGTTGGAACAGCGTTTTCAATTCTTTCTTTCTACTATCGGTCGAATCAACATTGGAGCGTCTTAAATTCTAGTGTGATCGGTCACTGACGCTCCAGGTTTGCAGGATGAAAACATACACAGTAATTAGAGATCTTTAACCGGCACAGAATGCGCCTCCCTACACTTGCGCCTCCCTGCACGTGAAGGGGGTCCCCAGTTAACGTCCCGATGCGGAGGACGATGCACTTTGTGGCATTCACCCGGAGCATGTTCGGACACCGCAGTTTTATTACCGCTGCCGGGAATCAAACCGGGAGCCTCTAGCATCATAGGCAAGTGCACTAACCATTGAGCTACCACGCTCGATTCAATGTCGAGTGCCTGCTCGGCCACTTTAATACATGTATATACGGGTGTTCATTAATTGTTTCTCGTTTTGGCCCCCGCCCATCGGGGCTTGAAGAAATAGATGGGATGCATGATGCTTCCACGCAGAGCTGCAAACGACCCGCACACGAGTACTGGTAAACCGATTAGAGGATCTAAGCCTATCCAGGAAAAGCGGTGCGAGTCCATGCTCATAAACCCTATTGGTTTCATTGGGCGGCAGGGATTGAGATGTCATTTCATCTCAATGTCGGGTAAAAGTCCCACAAAATTGGAAGCAACGTCTCCAAAATGACCTATGCAGTGTCGACGGGGAAGTTAAACCTCAAATCAAACAAATCAAAAACAAATCTTTCTCGTTTCTGCACCAACACTGTGACTGCTGGTTACACGGATCAGCCTCGAGGTTTTAACGAGTATCCACAGTCTGTTTTGAGCAGATTATATATTTATGTTAAACCTTCTGAAAAAAAAAAGACTTCTCAACTTTTCATATGATAAATTGTGATATTTGTCTTATTTCTGCTAAAAACACAGATTGTGGGTGCTCGATAGAACCGCCTTAGTGCGCACAATTATGTTTTGGAGCATAACTAAGGAAACAATGTATACCCTTTTAAACCCCACTTTTCTCTATATGAAGTGGGGTTTTCCAGGGTGTTCATTGCATGGACTTGTTAACGTGATGACGCAAAATGTAGTAATTTCTACATTTTGCGTCGGTGCTCAACGCAAAAAAAAAGAACAAAAAAAAAAAAAAAAAACCCAAAACATAGAAATAACTACATTTTGCGTTGATGTAAAAAAATAGCGTCCACGCAAAATGTAGAATTACATTTTGCATTGTAACAAGGCTACCATCCTATAAGTTCCCCGCGAGCTTTGCTCAGCGGAGCTTAAAATACACGGAACAGTCATAAGACATGGAAAACATATTGAACAAAACTTTCCCTTTTATTTATGATTATCTTTCATGATTTGTGACATTTTTCTTATTTTATAGATTGCGAGTATTCATTATAAACTCATCAGCACAAATTATGGGTTTTCGTTACGGAACTACCTGAATGAATGTTTCTGCTCAAAACGGGACCGCATCAGCGAGTACCCACAATCAGTGGTTTTAGACAGAAAAAAGAACAATAGTAAGATATTGTACACCCCTGCAAACCCCACTTTTCTCTTTATAAAGTGGGGTTTACCGGCAAGTTCATAATATGGGCTTATTAACGTGATATATCCCAGTCCGACGCTTTTGTATTCCCGATCTATAACAGTCACGCTTATTGTGATTCGGGAAAATTAGCGTAGGTTTGTGGGTAGACCTGTAAAATATCGCCAGGACCCGAGTCTGCCTTCCCAGCAGGGTAGAAAGGGCTAATGAACAGTTAAAATTAAAGACGCTCTAATGTCGAGTTATCTGCGGTCAGTAAGTACTGTCCAATATTTAGAGGCGGAGCTACGGTCAAACAGCTGAGATGGTTGTTTTCTCACTTGATTGTTTACCTTGACAGTTGTAGACGATCGGGTTTCCGATCGATCAGATAGCAAACCTTTCGGACTCAAATAAAAATTACTATACATGTACATCGATAGTAAATCATTATAGACAAGCTTTTAATTTTGTACAGTGTACTGGACTGGAATATGGACTAGGCTCTTTTTAGTTAGAGTACGTTTTCGACCAATCAAGTTTCATATCACTGAACTTGAGGTCTGATGGACAAAAGGAGTGGAAAAATACAATGAGAGTACTTAAAAGACCAAGAGTTTATTAACCAAACACATTTAAATATATAGTATTTAATAGACCTACTCTGTCGCCGGACTCTCAGACACTACTTTAAAATTTTACTAATTTCAAACTGAATTGGTCAGAATCAGAATCAGAATTGTTACTGGTGACACTTCAAATGACGTTCATACACCAGGACCTGTGATATGGGAACTAACAAAACAGGTAAACTTAGTTACACAGTCATTAGCACCTTCAGCTGTCGAAATAATCGAATCGGGAAGGGCATTCCAATCTCTAATGGTTCGTGGGAAGAACGGTTTTTAGCTCACCTGGGCTGAAGGCTCCAGGGGAGCTTATAGTATATTGGGTCGTCGGTCGTCCGTCCGTCCGTCGTCCGTCCACACTTTTGAGCAGCTATATCTCTGCAGCCTACAGGCTGATCTCAATCATTTCTCATCTGTAGCATGCCTCTGGTGGGGCATTGATGACATAAACTTTTTTTTCAAAATCGCACGAAAACTTTGGTTGCAATGGCAACCACAATGTCCTATAGACTTACAATGGGAAAATGCTTGTCATCACCCTAGCGCCTTCAGTTTTGAACGGATCTTTCTGAATGTAAGGTGGCTGGGGATAAAATCTCGGTTGGGTTCGAAAACCGGCCAAGTCGGCCCATTTATCATAGAGTTACGTCCCTTTGCTGAAAATGCCCATTTTTGACCTTGTCATCATCGTAGCCCCTTCAGTTTTGATCTGATCTTTCTGAAACTTGTAGGTATGGTGGCTGGGGATAAAATCTCGGACGAGTTCGAAAACCAGCCAAGTAGGCCCATTTATCGTAGAGTAACGTCCCTTTGATTGCTGAAAATGCCGATTTTTGACCTTGTCATCACCGTAGCCCTTTCAGTTTTGATCAGATCTTTCTGAAACTTATATGTAAGGTGTCTGGGGATAAAACCACGGACGAGTTCGAATACCGGCCACGGTGGCCCATTCATAATAGAGTTACGTCCCTTTGATTGCTGAAAATATCGATTCTTGACCTTGTCATCACCGTAGCCCCTTCAGTTTTGATCGGTTCTTTCTGAAACTTATATGTAAGGTGGCTGGGGATAAAACCTCGGATGAGTTCGAAAACCGGCCAAGTTGGCCAGTTTATCGTAGAGTTATGTCCCTTTTATGGCTGAAAATGTCGATTTTTGACATTGTCATCACCGTAGGCCCTTCAGTTTTGATCGGATCTTTCTGAAACGTATATGTTAGGTGGCTGGGGATAAAAACCTTGGATGAGTTCGAATACTGGTCAAGTTGGCCTATTTATCATAGATTTACGTCCCTTTGATTGCTGAAAATGTCGATTTTTTTCCTTGTAATCACCATAGCCCCTTCAGTTTTGATTGGATCTTTTTAAAACTTATATATAAGGTGGCTGGGGATAAACTCTCAAATGAGTTCGAAAACCGGCCAAGTCAGCCCATTAATCATAGAGTTATGTGCCTTTGATGGCTGAAAATGTTGATTTTTGACCTTGTCATCACCATAGCCCCTTTCAGTTTTGATCAGATTTTTCTGAAACTTATATGTAAGGTGGCTGGGGATAAAACCTCGGATTAGTTCGAAAACTGGCCAAGTCGGCCCATTTATCATAGAGTTATGTCCCTTTGATGGCTGAAAATGTTGATTTTTGACCTTGTCATCACCGTAGCCCCTTCAGGTTTGATCGGATTTTTCTGAAACTTGTATGTGAGGTGGCTGGGGATAAAACCGCAGATGAGTTCGAAAAAATGGCCAAGTCGGACCATTTATCATAGAGTAAAATCCCTTTGATTGCTGAAAATGCCAAATTTTGACCTTGTCATTACCTTAGCCCCTTCAGTTTTGATCGGATTTTCTGAAACTTATATGTAACGGTGGCTGGGGATAACACCTGAGATGATTTCGAATACCGGCCAAGTCGACTCATTTATCATAGAGTTACATGCCTTTGATTGCCGAAAATGCCTATTTTCGACCTTGTCATCACTGCTGCCCCTTCAGCTTTGATCGGGTCTTCATGAAACTTACAAACAAGTAAGTCAGGCAGAAAAGCTCATAGGAGTTTGAAAACTCATGATGAGCTTTGCCTATTTATCACAGAGGAACATCCCTTTGATTGCAGCAGTTAACTGCTTATCTTTGAACTTGTCATCACCATAGCCCCTTCAGTTTATATCGAATCTTGATGATGATGATGACGATTTCGTGTTTAACGACGCGTCAACCCTCTTTGTGGGTCATAAGCGTCAAGCGGTTAATGGTTGAATGGCATGAAGAATTATGAGGCTATTAAAAGTAAAAAGAAGTAAGTATGGTATGTATAAAAATCTGAAACAGTTAAATCTTATGAAAAATTCCAATATCTTTTAAGAATAAAATAATATTATCAACAGGTACATCTTGAAACAATTGTTGTAAAATGTCAGCTTTAAAGTATAAGTCACGGGACTGTGAAAAGTCTACACATTCAATTAAGATATGTTTATCAGTGAATGGCTGATCACATCCTACACAAGAAGGCTGATCATCTCCATTCAAAATATAAGAATGAGTAACTTTAGTATGGCCAATGCGCAGTCGCGTTAATACTACATCCTCTTTCCTGGAAAACTGTGGAGAGCATTTTGTTCCAACGACAGGTTTTATGGCATGGAGTTTGTTATTTATTTCATGGTTCCATGCATCTTGCCATTCCGACAAGATGTATCTGTTGATAAATGGTTTAAAATTATTAAAAGGAATTTTAAAAACAGACGGATCAAGATTGAGCGATTCCTTTGCTTTCTTGTCAGCATATTCATTGCCCACAATGCCAATATGGCTCGGAAGCCAACAAAACAAGATTTGGTGCGTTTTAGAAATTTCATGATGTTTTTCGATCAATTTTTGTATTTGAGGATTTTTAGATGATGAATGGACTAAAGCCTTAAGCACAGAAAGTGAATCAGAAAATATAATTGCTTTTTGAATTGTTGAGGAACTGACAAAATCTAATGCTAGGTCTATTGCCTTGGCCTCAGCTGTAAAAATAGATGAACCATCTGGAAGGGACATGGTTTTGTGCGTATCTTTGGAAACATACGCACAACCAACTTTATCTCCTTCTTTGGAACCATCAGTATAGACTTGCTGGTAATCATTGTAACGTGACTGCAGTACCTGAAAGTTTTGTTTGAGAAGTATCGGATTTGATTCGGATTTTTTGCCACCATGTAAGTCGAACAGAATGGAAGGTTGTTTAATACTCCAAGATGGAACTTCGGCGGTTTCATGTTTTTGAATATTTTTAAGGTCGATACCTGAATTTTCTAGCAGTGGTAAAATTCGTAATTCAAAAGGTTTGATTGCTGTGGGTTTAGTTTCATACTTATCTACAATTTCAGGTGGAAATGAAATTTGGAATGCCGGGTTAGATGGATTAGCAGCAAGGATGATAGCATACTGAAGAGAAAGTTTCTCTCTGCGTGAAGTTAAAGATGGTTCACCTGCTTCTACATAAAGGCTTAATACGGGAGAAGTACGGAAGGCTCCCATAGCCAAACGAAGGCCCTGATGATGGATAGTATCCAAGGATTTTAAATAGGACTTTCTGGCAGAACCATAAACAACAGACCCATAATCTAATTTAGATCTTATTAAAGACCGGTAAAGATGTAATAAAGTATACCGATCTGCTCCCTAACTTGTATGAGCTAAAACTTTCAAAAGATTCAAAGCTCTTAAGCATTTCACTTTAAGATATTTAATATGGGGAATAAAAGATAACTTTTGGTCAAATATGACCCCAAGAAATTTGGCTTCTTCAACAACAGGAATTTGTGATCCGTATAAAAACAGGGAAGGATGGTCGTGTTTCTTCCGTAGCTTACAAAAATGAACACACTGCGTTTTCGACTTAGAGAACTTGAAACCATTTTTATCAGTCCATTCTTCTATTCGTTTTAAATTTTGTTGTAACTTTCGTTCAATTGTTTTCATGTTTTTTGAACGGTAACATATACAAAAATCATCAACATATAATAAACAGTCTGATTTGTCGTCCAAACATTGTACAATATTATTTACTTTGATGTTAAATAGCGTAGTTGAGAGAATACTATCTTGTGGGGCACCCTGCTCTTGTGCATAGAGATCTGACAGGGTAGATCCCACGCGGACTTGAAATACACGCTCACCTAAAAAACTTTGAATAAAACTCGGAAGTTTTCCCCTTAAGCCGAGGTTATGGAGATCTCTCAATATTCCATAACGCCATGTGGTATCATATGCTTTCTCCAAGTCGAAAAAGACAGCTGCTACGTGTTCTTTGTTAATAAAAGCATCTCGTATAAATGTTTCTAGTCTTATTAAATTGTCATTGGTACTACGTTCCGAACGAAAACCTGACTGATATTCTGAAATGATGTTGTTGGACTCATAAGTACCAGACTAATCTCTTGTTTATCATTCTCTCCAATGTTTTACACAAACAACTTGTCAAAGCTATCGGTCGATAATTCGTAGGTTCTGCATGATCTTTCCCTGGTTTTGGAATTGGTACAACTGTAGCAAAACGCCAGCTCTCAGGACAGACCCCAGTTTCCCAAATATCATTAAAAATATCTAAAAGTGTTGAAAGAGAACTTTTTGGCAGATGCTTAAGCATCTGATAATGAATTTCATCGGGGCCGGTTGCTGTATCGTGTGATTTTTCAATGGCTTCCACTAGTTCGGATAAGTTAAAAGGTTTGTTGTATTCTTCGTGATTGTGGGATTTGAAGTTGAGATTTCTTTTCTCTTGGTCCTTTTGGAAATTTCTAAAAGTGTCAGAATAATTTCGCGGTGATGAATTACTCAAAAATGTGCTACCAAGAGTATCTGAAATATCTTTTTTAGTTGAAGCTTTTGTGTCAAAACCAGTATTTAAATGTGTAAAACTAGGGGACTTTGTTTTTCCTGAAATTTTTCGTACCATATCCCAAACCTATTTAATGGGGGTTTTGTAGTTCAATTTGGAGACATATTCTCTCCATGACTTTCGTTTGGAAGCTCGGATTGTTCGACGAGCTTTAGCTCTAAAAACTTTTACGTCGTTTAGCTTTTCTGAAGTGGGACTTTTGCACAAATTATTTAGAAAAGCAGAAGTAAAACAAAGATCAGGAATCGATACAATTAACTTACTCCACCCATAAAAGACACCAAAGGGAAAGAAACACAAACATTAAGCGACCAGACCACAATGGAAACCTAAACAAAGGAAGGCCACAAGGACAGTTACTTTCCCACAAAATGGCCATATGGCCATCCGAAATTAAAAGACACAAGTGATACACACAGTAAGTAACAAACAACAACATAAATAAATCGCCACAGAAGAGCCGCCTTGGAACGGTCAGTGGAAGACCTCCGTCGCGATATAGACAAATAATTTGTTCAGTCCGCATGAAGGCCTCCTAACTCATCAGTGCAACATCTCCGTGAACACAAAAATCAAAGAACCACAGAGGTGAGACAACGATGAGGACTCGACAGCAAGAAACCACTGAAATGCTGGAGCAAAAGAAAACCAACAGTAAGACTCCGATGAGCCCGACTAGAGACAGAGCATCAGGCACCAACCAACATTATCTCTCTAAATCTCAATAAGCCTTTACGTTGGAGCCGTCATAGAATCTGAGGCCTGACCCACCGGCGTGCAATTAAAGAGGGAAGCAAAGTTGCCAACCGTGATTGGGTTAACTACCATGCATGCAGTCTGTCGTATAATATCCATGTTGTACACAATCTTTTTATATCGAAGAATGATTTTACGAAATTGGGTGCTGAAGTCATTGCGGTTATATATTTTTCTGAATTTATATACTAAGTCACCATAAAATTCGGGTTCCGATAGACCTTGTTGCAGAAGAGATTTAGGTCCAATATTGAATTTTGAAATTAAATCAGAATGGCGTCTATAAAATTTTGAAAGGCTTTGCGTAGTTTATGGTACCGATAACCCTGATTAAGGAGTTTAGCCGTTAATAATTTATTACGAGTGTTGAAGTCAGTTACATGACTACACACTCTAGCAAATCGAATTAATTGCGAAATATAAACGCCATAGGATGGCGCACGAGGAACATCACCATCCAAAAAAGGAAAATTTACAATCTCAAAATCAAAGTCATCGCGTTTATCATAAATTTTGCACGAAACAAATCCATCTACAATAGATAGATGTAAATCCAAAAACGGGACCTCGGTATCAGAAGAATTTGCTTTATTTAACTGAAGTTCTATGGGGTAAATCTGACTGATCAAACCATCAAAATAGGTATTATCAATATTTAATAAATCATCTAAATATCTAGAAGTAGAGCTAAAAGCTTCAATGATTTCAGATTGGTTATCAATGGAAAGCGACAAAATGAAGTCTCTTTCATAACAATACAAGAACAGATCAGCCACAAGAGGTGCGCAATTAGTACCCATCGGAATACCCACAATTTGTCTAAATAACTTAGTACCGAATCTAATATAAATATTGTCAATATTCTGACATGACCAAAGTGTATAATTCTTATGCTCTTTAGAAGTGAAAAATGCATTTCTGACATTACATGCAAGATAGAGAGAATATTCTCTGTGAAAAGCCCATTCAATTAAATCATTAAGCTTTTCTTTTATAAGATTATGAGGAAGTGTAGTGTAAAGAGTGGAAAAATCGTAGGTAGACAGACTAGAAGCACGAAAATGTCTAGATTTCAATTTATTTAAAACCTCATTCGAATTTTTTATAGACCAAAACAGATTTCTTCCTGATCTTTCAAAGACTTTATCACAATATTTAATTACATGCGTTTTAATAGCAGTAAGACAGGAAGTTAATAATTTAGAAAGTTCAGTGGTAGTGCAAGAGCTAGAATTTGCAATAAACCGTGCTTTGTAAGGTTTTTTATGAAGTTTTGGTAACCAGTACAGCGTAGGAAGCTTGTCTTGGCCTTCGTTAACACACACAGCAAACTTGGTGAGAACCTGTTTGCGCTTTTGAATAGCTTCTTTACAGTCATAGTTAAACCAAGGCTTGCTTTTCTTAGTATTTGTGGAGGTCTTTGGAATGCATTGTTCTGATATAGTAATTAGTGTATCTGTGAAATCAGAAACAATGTCGGATGATTCATTAAAATGATCAACTGATAACTCTTCCTCACATAAATTATGGAATAATTCCCAGTCGGCTTTATTCATTTTCCATTTCTTGTTACAGTCCTCAACTGGTTCGTTTACGCTCTCAATTATAACAGGGAAGTGATCACTTCCGCACTGATCATCATGAACAGACCAGTCATAGTCCAAGAAGAGAGATGGGTGACACAAAGAGAGATCTAAAGAAGACAAATGAACTGTCGCAGGGTGAAGGTAAGTATAAGATTTATCCTTCATCGAGCAAAGATCGCTTTTTGCAATAAAATCTTCGACAAGTGCTCCTCTGTTATTGATATCTTTACAGCCCCATAGAATATTGTGACCATTGAAGTCGCCAACTAAAAGATATGGCGATGGAAGTTGACTCAGCATTAAGTCAAGGTGTTCGGGTTTTAAAGAAAATGAGGGTGGGATATATAGAGAGCAAATTGTAGTTTCTTTATCCAGAGAAACCGATACTGCTATAGCTTGTAGGTCTGTTTTTAATTTGATCTCTCTTTGTGGTAAACATGATTTAACAAAAATTGAACTGCCACCAGATGGTTTGTTACCATCAGAATAGATATAGTTGTATGTATTGAAACCCCTGACATCAATGCTGTCATCAGTTTTAAAAAAAGTTTCCTGCAAACAAAAAACCGATGGGTTTAATAACGAAATCAGTAATAAGAGTTCATTATAATTTGATTTAAGACCTCGACAATTCCATTGTATTATTTTGTGTTTTAAATCCATTTTATGAAGAGATTAAGACTAGAAACTATATTGGAACTGCAATTGGTGATATAGATCTGCTACCACCAGCTCTAGGTGTTGCTGACCTCGATCTGTTATTGCCGCTTGGTGATGATAGAGTTTCAGTGAACTCCATATCACTGTCATTGTCACTCAAAGATCCGAATCTGTTCTGGAATTTTATATTGTCTCTTTCCATTTTACTTTGTCTGTCTGTTTGTTTTTGAGACATTTGTTGTTTTTTCGGATCTTCTGATCCCTTATTAGTTCGACCTGAGTCGAGTTTCTCTTTTGCATGCGGCGCTGGCTTCGGTACGGTCGCTGTCGACCGATCCGGAGCAACCTGGATTGCGCCATTTGATAAACTGGTTGAACTTTGCGGTGCTGGAGTGGATTTACTCCATGCACCAGATTGTTTCAGTTCAGCTATGTATGATTCAGCAGTCTGCGTTGCGGAGCTGGAAACTTTTACACCAGCACCCTTTGTGATGCTGGCGTAACTGGTGGTTGGTATTGTGTATCGCTCATCAACAATTTTCCGCTCTTCTGGGAATGTTATCCCCCTTTGGTATTTGACAGTGAGTATTTCTTTTTTTATTTTTTTCCATGCCGGACAATCTCGAGAGAAAACAGCAGCCCTGTCACCACAATTGACGCATTTGGCCTCATTCTTGCAGTTTTGATGGTTATCGATATGTTTGTCTTCACCACAGTTTGGACAGAGTTGTTTCTTCTGACATCTGCTTTCGTGGTGACCAAAAACCTGACAATGATAACATCTGAGAGGGTTTGGTATATACACCTCTACGTTAACAGACAGCTATGCAACTTTTATTTTCTTGGGCAGAACTGGTGTATTAAATGTCAACACGTAGGTACTTGTTGGCTTTAATACACCACCTCTACGAACTTGGATGTTACGTACACCAATGACGCATTCATCTCTTAAATTCTCAACAATCTCGGTATCGTTGCACGGACGTAGCTCTGGGCTGTGGATGACACCTTTACATGAATTGAGTGTTTTGTGCAACGATACTTTGACGTTGAGATCGAACAGCTTTGTGGTACCATGCAGGTTTTTGACCTGCTGTTCTCTCTCGACTTCCAAGAGGAGATCACCTGACTTCAGTTTTTTGATACTTTTTTGAATGTCCGGCAATGGACACTATACTCTTTTCGATCACAAAAGGTGATAAATCTTACACCGTACGTGTATCATCACGTGATGTTATCACCAAGAAGCGTGGAAAATTGCTGAGCTTTGGAGTTTCAGACTGCTGACTAGACTGGTGACTTGACTGCTGACTGGGTTCATCCGTTTCGGATGAATCCTCGTCTTTTTTACGTTTAGCTGCGTTGCGGTTATGTGCGTTGCGGTTATGTTGTTTTTTTCATTAGCCATAAGGAAAAAATCCTAGTTTCGTCCCAAGTGCTCTCCGCCCTCCGTGGAGCCCTACAAGGGAGCACCATAATGGAGTGGTTATCCAACTCGCAGGTGTTAGAGATATACGTGAGATATACTCGTATAAACAAAATGCCTACACGATTGATCCGATTAGCCACCGCCTTCTAGAGATAAAAAGACAGAAAAGGGTAAGGTAAATGGGCATATGGTTGGTATCAGAAAAGATACAAAAAGAATTGAAGAGAAAGCAAAGCGGTATCTCTAGGGCTCGGCGCGACCAGCCGATTGACCGTGCCGGACCGCACGGCCACCCGTCTACACCGAAAAGCCAGGCCAAAGAGGCGTGTTGGGCACCTGAAGCACCGCCACCTCGGGTAACCCTCAACCTCCAGGATCCCTTCTTCCGGCTTACAGGACGCCACCCACGGCAAACGGGTGGTACTTCCTTTAGCTCTTCCCAGTGGGCATAGAGACCAAAGCGACAATGTGCCCAGTGGGAATGGAGCCCCCAGGTCCACGGCAAGGCAGGAAGTCTAATACCTGGGGGTTATAGCGAATCTCCTTAGCAAGTCAGGAATAAAAGCTTGAATGAGTTTGAAAACCGGTGAGGTCAGCCTATTTATCGTAGAGTTACATTCTACTTGATTTGCAGAAAATGCTTACCCTGTCATCACCATGTCCGCCCATTAATCCTTCAGTAAAGGTTGGCACTTCCTGAAACTTCGAATCTGTTAGCTCAGGTGAGCGATACAGGACCAGCTTGGTCCTCTTGTTTATAAATGTCAGTAAGGGTCTGAAACGCCAATGAATGGTGATTTATACAGTGCCTAGCCGGAGGGACAAGGTCATCTGCTAGAAGGTCTATTCTGAACTTTTTCAATTTCTTCGTTAAGGACCACTCCACTGGGTCCCAGATACAACTGCCATATTCCAAGATTGGGCGAACAAGACCTTTATTATGGGGCGCCGTTTTACTATTTAATCCGTATTTATTATTTATGGATATCCATAAATATTTATGGATATCCATAATTCGAATTATGGATATCCATTATTCGGATTATAGATATCCATAAATCGAACTGAATTAATGATATCCATAAATCGAATGTTGGATATCCATTATTCGAATGATGGATATCCATTTTTCGATTTATGGATATCCATAAATCGAATTATGGATACCCATTATTCGGCTGATTTATGGACATCCATAAATCCCATTATTTGGCTGATTTATGGATATCCATAAATCAAAATTATGGATATCCATTAATCGAATTATGGATATCCATAAATCGATTTTATGGAAATCATTAATTTAGATCGAAATATGGATATCCATAAATCGAATTATGGATAACCTTAATTCGAATTATGGATATCCATTATTCGGCTGATTTATGAATATCCATAAATCGAATAATGGATATCCATAATTCTCCTCTGCAAATAAACGTAATGAATAATGACTGCTCCCTTTGCCTAAAAAAACAAACAAACAAACAAACAAAACTCGACTATTCGCGTTAGGTTTCCGATTTAGGTGTGAAATAAAAGCCGGGATGGAGGTGGAGGTAATGTAGGGTAGGCTTAATGGTGGCCTATAGTGTGGGAGAGAGGTGTTTTGTTTGGTTTGAGGTTTAACGTCCCCTTCAATACTATTTAGGTCATTTTGGAGACGTTGCTTCCAGTTATGTTGGGCATTAAGCCTTCATTGAGATGAAATGACATCTCAATCCCGCCGGCCTCGGTAGCTCAGTCGGATCCGCGTCTGACTGGTGATCAGGAGGACGCGGGTTCTATACCTGCCAGTGTCGGCAAATTCTTTCGTGGAGATTGATCACGAAATCTTTTCTACGGTCATTCACTCCCTTCCGCTGACTCAAGAAGAACAGTTGTCAGTTTCTGGCGAAAGAATGTGCACTGTACTGGTTAACAGTTACGAATATGCCTATCCAGGAAAAGTGTGGATAGGTAAACTGACCGGCTCAAAAATGACCTAAATTAGTGTTGACTGGGCCGTTAAACTCAAATACAAACACACAAACAAACATCTCAATCCTCGACGCCCATTGACTCGCACGACTTTGTTAGGACAGGCTTAGACCTAAACGGTTTACCAGTACTCTCAGCTCATGCAGCCAGATCTATTTCTCCAAGCCCCAATGGGCGGGGGCCAGAAGATATATCTGAATCTGCCTGGTACTCCATACACCTCAAGTAGAGTATTATATGAATATGTGTTTGTTTGTTTGAGGTTTAACGTCAGCACTGTATAGGTAATTTTGGAGACGTTGCTTCCAATTTTGTGGAACTTTTGCCTGACATTGATATGAAATGACCTCTCAAGCCCTGTCGCCCAATGAAACCTTTGTTTGTTTGATTTGAAGTTTTACATGCCCGTCAACACTGTAAAGGTCATTTTGGGGGTAAGGGTCCCCTTTAATTTTGGGGGACTTTTACCCGACATTGAGATGAAATGACATCTCAAGCCCTGCTGCCCAATGAAACCAATAGGATTTATAAGCATGGACATGCCGACTCGCACTGCATTGCCTGGGCAGGCTTAGGTCCTCTAAGCGGTTTACCAGTACCCATGTGCGGTCGGTACAGCTCTGCAGCCCATCTATTTCTCCAAGCCTCGATGGGCGGGGGCCGATGGATACTATATATAACGACCATGTGCATTTTTTCTCCACAAAGTATGCACGGATTGCCTGTTTGGATCATAATAACCTGACGTCCGACTTTCAATGTCCTTAGGTGCGCAGTCCTCATAGAGGTGATTCAATAGGGCCTGAATTTCCAGATCTTACGGCTGGTCCCTTTGACTAGCCATCATCTTCCAGCGATGATGAAGATTTTGAAGATTTTTACATTAAACAATCACGTGTCTTAGGGAGAAATCATTAAACCAAAAGCTTTGGTGGTGATTACAACAACGCAATCGGCAAGTTAGCAATCGGTCTTCTCCCAGACGTACTTTTGATGTTGTTTGAGACGAATATCAAATACGTGCCGAAAGCTTTGTTGCACCGTTTTGAACTTTCCATCACGTGCTTCTGAACCGGTATTTTAGATGATTGACACACGTCTTTGGACGTTTTAAGCGTGGGCGGGATAATAGCACTGTCAGTTAATGTTACAATCGATTTTAATACTGCTCAAAAGAAGATTGTGGATACTCGTTAAAACCTCGAAGCGGTTCTAACCAGCAGTACCCACAATCTATAGTCTGCTCAAAACAGAGATTGTGGATACTCGTTAAAACCTCTAGGTGGCGACATGGCTTGAGATGTCATTTCATCTCAATGTTGGGTAAAAGTCCCACAAAATTGGAAGCAACGTCTCCAAAATGACCTATACAGTGTTGACGGGGACGTTAAACCTCAAATCAAACAAAATACACAAAACCTCGAGGCGGTTCTGACCAGCAGTACCCACAAGCGAATATATATTCATCTCAAAACAGATTGTGGATACTCGTTTAAACCTCGAGGCTGTAGCAGAAACAAGAAAGAACAATGGATGAACCCCTGTATATACATGTATTAAAGTGGTCGAGCCGGCACTCGACATTGAATCAAGCGTGGTAGCTCAATGGTATAGTGCACCTGCCTGTGATGCTAGAGGCCCCCGGTTTGATTCCCGGCAGCGGTAATAAAACTGCGGTGTCCGAACATGCTCCGGGTGAATGCCACAAAGTGCACCGTCCTCCGCATCGGGACGTTAACTGGGAGGCCCATTCTGTGCAGTTTAAAGATTTCTTCGTTATTACATGATTACTGTGTATGTTTTCATCCTGCAGACCTGGATCGGCAATGACCGATCACACTAGAATTGAAAACGCTCCAATGTTGATTCGACCGATATAGATAGAAATAATAGAAAGAATGAATTGGAGAGGAGCAAATTCTTTCCTTTAAGAAAAGAAAATAAATAAATAAAAAAATCAGAAAATAAATAAATAAAAAAAATATTTGTCACTTAATTGCTCGACTCGACGGTTACTGATTTTTGCGTGCCCCCCAGGAGACCTGTTGGGTCTTGAAATCTTGAAATCTTCCTGCACAACTTCATTTTCATATCTGTCTAGTGGTTACTGAGAACTTATCGGGACAAAAATTGGGCGGAAAAAAGAGAAGAAACCCAGAAAAACTAATGTCTAGTTTTGGAGACTTAACCCTTATCCTGCTGAATAAATTAATTTAGCCACACCCATTGTTGGCTACCAAAGCATCATGCAGCCCATGTATTTCTTCAAGCCCAGATGGGCGGGGGCCGCAACACTGTATAGGTCATTTTGGAGACGTCACTTCCAATTTCGTGGGACTTTTACCAGACATTGAGATGAAATGACTTCTCAAGCCCTGTCGCCCAATGAAACCTATAGGGTTTATATACATGGACGGTCTGACTCGCAACACATTTCTTAGGCAGGCTCAGACCCTCTAAGCTGTTTACCAGTACTCGTGTTCGGTCAGCTCTGCGTGGAAACATCATGCAGCCCAGTCTATTTTTGCAAGCCATGATGGGCGGGGCTATTCACAGAAACAGTAGGAAGTTCCAACTTTGAGCGGTAGGGGTCAAAATTAAAAAGGTGTGTTTGTATGGTTCGTATCAACTACGAGACTATGAAGATGTAATCACAGTGTTGGGAACAGAACTTTATTGAGCATCAATGATGGGAAATGCCGGATCCGGCGTATTTTTTACGCCAGTTTTGTTTGTTTGATTTGAAGTTTAACGTCCCCGTCAACACTGTAAAGGTCATTTTGGAGACGTTGCTCCCAATTTTGTGGGACTTTTACCCGACATTGAGATGAAATGACATCTCAAGCCCTGTCGCCCAATGAAACCAATAGGATTTATTAGCATGGACGGTCCGCCTCGCACCGCGGTTCCTGGACAGACTTAGATCCTCAAAGCCGTTTACCAGTACTAGTGTGCGGGCCGGATTCAGCTCTGCGTGGAAGCATCGTGCAGCCCATATATTTCTTCAAGCCCCTATGGGCATTTTTTACGCCAGGTTTTGCGTAAAGTTTCCAGTCGTGGCCAGTATTTTTTCTCCTGTCGCGTTCGTCTTTGTAAATGACAGCGAGTGCTCAATTGATCAAAGGATTTAACAGTCTCAGGTCTGTAGGCTGGTGGGTATTGCCTATCGCGACTGCGGAAAAAAATGACAGGTCCATCTTGCGACACTCGGGTGTGCTGTGACAAATCAAGCATGTGGCTGATTAACACTTATTGAATGTTTTGCTTCCCGGATTTTTGTACACACACTTGGATTATCGGTAATTTGATTGTTGAGAAAATGTCGGGGTATAATTAAAGAAAGCGCTCATTACCTATATTTTGATTAAAAAAAAAAAAAAAAAAACAGAATCGTCGATATTGCGATTCCCTATCTAACACCATTATCCATACCATCAACAAATAACAAAATGCGTTAAACTGGCAAATAAATCCATTTTTGGCTATTAAACTTTAAAAATAGAATAACCAAACTAATCATAACTGAACTTTATTTTATCAGATGCATTAGTTTGAATTTTAAAAACTGATTCGAAAATAAACATTTTTTATGTGGAAGTGCGCCCTTGCGACTGACCGGAGAAATGACCCGAATTACATATGGTTCAAGCCCCAAAGTCTTTCGGATCCTTACGCGACACATGTTCATGGTGCTGCCTGACACAACAGCCTATAATACTGGCGCTTCAGATGTCTGCAAACTCTAGCCATAAACTCCCAAAGCCTGCCCTGGCGAGTCGGACATGCAACGCTTCAGATGTCTGTTAACTTTAGCCATAAACTCCCAAAGCCTGCCCTGGCGAGTCGGACCATCCGAGCATATAAACCATATCGGTTTAACTGGGCGGCAGGGATTGAAATGTCATTTTATCTAAACGTCGGGTAAAAATTTCACACAAAACTGGAAGTAATGTCTCCAAAATGACCTAAATAATGTTAATGGGGATGTTTAACCTCAAATCATGTAAACAAACAATCTAACAGAAAAGCAGAACTGTTGGTCAATTAAAGTCCGTTATTGGTCACATGAAATCTGATGGGAATGACTTGGCAGATTTTCCACATTTTTCAAAAGGGGGCAACTTTCGGAACTTCCTGTTTGCTTTTCTATAAGCTTTGTCCCACTAAAAAGGGGTCTACTCTTAAAGGAAAGAATTTGCTCCTCAGGAGCAAATTCTTTCGTTTAGAGTTGACCCTCATTGACATGGGAGACTAAAATACGCTTGAAAGAGTTGCCTCCCCTGAAGGTGTGTGCATTCCACTGAAAGTCTGAAAAAATATATTTGTCACTTAATTGCTCGACTCGACGATTAGTAAAATATTTGGGCGGATTTTTGCGTGTTATTTCGTGATTTTATGGGCCCACCCTTTTAAATTTTGAAACCTTCCTCACAACTGAACAGAAAATGGGCGGGAAAAAGAAACCCAGAAAACCCAATAAGTCTTAACCCTTATCCTGCTGAATATATATATTTAGCCTCAGCAATTGCCGACTGTCAAACATGAAAATTTCTTAACATTATTCACAAGCTGCATGGCAAACAGTGTAGGACCTCATCTCTGTTTGCAAAAGTAGGAGTTGTTATGGGTTAAATATACACTAAAGCCACTTTATAACTGAGCCTCCTGTTGTGCCCATTTCTGTTTGTTTGTTTGATTTGAGGTTTAACGTCACCTTCAACACTGTATAGGTCATTTTGGAGACGTTGCTTCCAATTTTGTGGGACTTTTACCCGTCATTGAGATGAAATGACATATCAAGCCCTGTCACCCAATGAAACCAAAAGGGTTTATAAGTATGGGCGGGCTGCCTCGTATCGCTTTGTATGGGCAGGCTTAGATCCTCTAAGCGCTTTACCAGTACTCGTGTAGTCTGCGTGGTAGCCTCGTGCAGCCCATCTTTATCTTCAAGCCCCGATGGGCGGGGGCCGACCATTTCTGTGTGCATTGGAATTGCACAGGGAGGGTAAATTACAAGGATTCGTGTCAAAAATACATTGTGTATAAAGAAGTTGTTTTGTGAAAGCAAAATGTAGGACAAAGGGCTAATTCTTTCATGGAGGTTTAAAATATTAGGCAATAGTAATTATATATCAGTTCTCAACAAGCTGTTGTATGATAAGCACTAAATCAAGGCGAGATGCAAAGGACTAAACTCAACCATTATAGATAAAGGTATGCACATGTATGTAATCAGACCGGACAGTCGTCGGCAGTCGCGAGCGGACGACAAAGGCGACCAGCGGAAAGGGGAATCGTTCCCGACTGCCACCGAGTGTAGGCTGGGATTTTTTTTTTTTTTTTTTTTGGTTTTACGGCCCTTTCAAGATTATTTCACTCATATCGAGCCGGTCGTTAATCAAAGGTGGGCGAAAACCGGAGTACCCGGAGAAAAATCACCTGACCTTCCGTTGCAGAACATGGCGTCTCACATGTGACCCGAGCGAGGCTCGAACCACAGCGGTGAGAGACCAAATGATCCAGAGTCAGCGCTCTTAACCACTAGGCCACGGAGGCCCGTGTAGGCTGGGAAAATAGTCCCGGACTGAGATCCAAACTTTCGTTCAAGCCCTAAATTCCACTTTCTTTGTAAACAGTGTAGACCCCGATCAGACAGTGCGTTCTGTGGCACCTGATCTGTGTCTCCATTGCTTGCCAAGCCTCTCACAGCGAACATTCTCTACTGAAATCATATACGCTAATTGGTGATTGATTTTTTACATGACCCGTGGCGTCATGCAGTAGATTTTTGACAATCGCTTAGCTCCGCCCTCTCCTGTGGGTTAACCGGTATTGGATGGTGATGTTAAGTATTGATTACGGTCAGTTTGACATTCTTGTCTCTTGATACACCTATTCTGGTGTAGCGTGTCAGTTTTTTTTGACGTATCTGCTCTTTAATGAACCGACGGGACATGACCTCCCAACTGAGGTAATGGCCAAATATGACCGACTCAGTATAAGAAGATAGATAGATAGACGTATTGCTAACTTGCTGGGTGCGCGGTTGTAATAGATATCCATAATTCGAATTATGGATATCCATTATTCGGCTGATTTATGGATATCCATAAGTCGAATTATGGATATCCATAATTCGATTTATGGATATCTATAAATACGGATTAAATAGTAAAAGGGCGCCCCACACAGGGGTACACATTATTTTCCTTTTTTTTTTTTTTTGGCTTAAAACACCGAAAACCTACAATCTTTATTTGGACATTTTTTCACATCATGAAAACACGCCTGCCTAATTTTGACCCCCTCAAATCCCACTTAGGCAAAAGTACTATTTTACTTTTTACTTATAGTAAAACTGGGGGTTACAAGGATGTACATTGTTTTTCTTATTTCTGCTCAAACATAGACAGTGGGTACTCGTTAGAACCGCGTCATCGAGGCGGTTCTAACGAGTACCCACAATCTATGTTTAGAGCCGCGAGATATATGAAATAATCTATTTTTTTTTTTATCGGAAATTTTTCATTTTTTGGTTGCAAAATTCTCTGTATATTTGAACGGGCGTGCTTTCGTAATGAACTGAAAATGCCATTATTTTAGCACATATATATAGACGTTTTATATTTTGGTCCCAGTGCAGAAGACAAGTTATACAGAAAATAGGGTTAGTTCGGGTCACAACAAGTACGCTTATTACGTCGAATACGGCAGTTAACCCTTAACTTGCTGTTCACGACAACCCCTATCTTTGCAAACAGTGTAGATCCAGATCAGATGGCTTCTGAAGAAGCCATCTGATCAGGATCTACACTGTTGCCATCTGATCAGGATCTACACTGTTTGGCATTCATTTTATGAATTTGTAGCAATAAATTACACCAAGTAATTTGATTGGTTGATAGACAGAAATGGGTGTGGCTTAAATGAATATTCAGCAAGAGAAGGTTAAGATACATAAACAATCAGAACTCATCTCTTGTGGTTTCATCATATAAACACAGAATGTTGACCTTCCAGATCATGGAAGTTGTGCTGTGGAAAGTGTAGGACTGTAAAGATAAAACACTCAGTTTGTAACTGGTTAATTTAACCCTTTTTGAACCAACTTAGATAATATAGCAGGAGTCCTCTTTCAAAATTTCTAAATGGGATAATAGCGTGAGAACTTATTTTTTATCATTTACTGGAGACAAATTGGCTATTATTGCAAGGCGTGAAGCTGGAAATTTACAGATTAAATTTGAACTGACAGTTACTGTTAAATTAGCCAGATGTCTACTGTATCATTTTACATAGATAGCTCCGTCTTATTTTTGCAATTCTTAGGAACATAGGAAAAAATGATTACCTTAAAAAAATCTTGTTGTCTGTATTAAAAGAATCCAAAAAAAAATGTAGCAGAGCGAGGTTTCGATCCTCGGACCTCTGGGTTATGGGCCCAGCACGCTTCCACTGCGCCACTCTGCTCTTGAGATAGGCCGCGAACATGAACAGACATAAAGTAACGCGTTATGTCAAAATCTCGTACATCCTGAGACATTGAGATAAGGGACGAGAATTTATTTTGTTGGGCGAAAAGAAAAGTAGCCAAGTATGTTTATTCATTTTAAACATATCTCATCAAGCTTCGGCACCTGTTTGACTATGTACTACATAAAACTGAGGATCATACTAATTGCCTGATATACTCTAATTGTCATTCGTTTTTAGACTGACAGAGCTGAGCCAGTTAAACTTGCTGTAGATTACACCCCACCCACCTTTGAAATCAATATTTGTTTACATCTGTCAAATTTAGATTTGTCAACACATTTGCTCCACAAACTATGAAGTGTCATTTGTGTCACTGGATAGTTCTTTTTTTTTCTTTCTTTCTTTACTGCCATATGCCCTCGTGGGCATTCTAGGCAGGTGTGTATATTACATTCCAGTTTTTGCAGCTTATACTAGTGAAATTATGGTGAAGGTTTGTCTAAGGACGTGTCACCAGTAAAGATAAAAATAATTCTGATTCTGGTAGGGTTTTTTAACCTGCACAGGGGATGGTTCTCCATTTAACATCCCAATCCAAACGACGGTCCACTCCCTGCAAATTATGCCAATGGAGCTTGTTCAGACACCAAAATTTTATCACTGCTGCCCACTCGGTTCGTAGAAATACCGAAACACACCAAAACACCGGAACACACTGGTAATTACTGGAACACACTCAAAAAAACCTTTTTTTTACGTGGCTTAATAAATGTTTTTTTGGGGGGAATATAGACACATCCAAAGTCTACGTCACACAAGGTCAAAGGTCATTAGCCTCGTTTTATCTGGTGGGCAAAAACACTTCCGGTTCGGTTCCATACTCTACCGTTGATGTAGCACGAATTATTTTCTGTTATAACTATCGTTAAATCGTTTTTCCCCCGAACCATTAGAGATTGGAATGCCCTTCCCGATTCTATTATTTTGACGGCTGAAGGTGCTGAGGATTGTGTAGCTAAAGTTTACATCTTTGGTTAGAGCTAGGGACTAACTTCCCATATCACAGGTCCTGGTGTATGAATGTCATTTGACGTGTCACCAGTAACAATTCTGATTCTGAAATCGTCTTTCTATCAAAACTCTTTGCCACAAACCATTTTTGACATTAAACTGATTCTTTTTAGGATAAAATTGGATAGAAAATATACATGCTTTAATCTTATTTCCATACGTTAAATAAAGCGCATCGACTACGTTTCGGCATGATAGTGGGTAGTTTTATAACGCTTTTTAGGCAACAAAATGTGCGAAAAAATGTCAGAAGAGACTGGTTCTATATCATTTATTACTTCAAAAACACAAACTGACAATGATCAGTTAATTTTGTGGAGGAGAAATGAGTTTAATCACACGATAAATATTCGAAATTCTCATTGACACTGTATGGCAACAGTCATGTTTTGCCAACCAGATAAAAGAGTACCTCTACAGGGGAGGTAATCGGCGCATGCGCAGTGAAATGTAAACAAGATCACGTGTCAAAACATTGGATCCGTCCATACTATAATACATTAAATGTCAAAAAATGTTATTTAAACCTAGAATAACTGTTAAGGTGGTAATTAGTTATGTTATTTCATTTTTATTGGAGGATTACCGTCCCATCAACACTGATTCAGAACACTTAATGTGTCATTTTGGAGACATTTCTTTCAATTCTGGTTGATTTTTACCTACATTCACACGAGATGATTTCTCAAGCCCTACCGGTCAAAGAAACCGAGGTTTTATATGCAAGGACGGCCCCACTCGCACATCTGCCATTGTCCCCAAGCCCCGATGGGCGGGGGCTCAAATTATAGTGTTGTTTGCATTAAACCCTGATCGCCATCGCAGAACTTATACTGCCTCTTGATATATGAATCTCCAAACAAACCAAATGCCATCTTGTTCTGTGAAAGAAAACTTTAGTGTTTGTTATTTTTTAGCGACAATCGTCTTTAATAAAAAAAAAAGGCCTTTCTGACATTGGTTGATTCAATGTACTCAAGAAATGACATCAGTGATATAATCAACATAGTTACGATTAACAAACCGTATGATCCCCTTAAGCTCTGCAAGTAACCTGTTTGCTACCTGGGGATTAGTGTATAATGCAGTAGTAACTGCACGAGCTAATAAACACGCTTCCGTTAATCGTGAAGCAAGATAATGATCAGACTGCATTATGTCCGCTCTTTTCGTTATATGTCCGTGCCTGTCCAAATCCTATTTTATTCCTTCGCTTGAGATTTTAGTTGGTCCTAATTTCTTCCTTCGCTTGAGATTTTAGGTCGTAAAATTTAAATTAAACTCTGTGCTGTATAAACTAATCGATAACTCAATAATCGACAATAGTAAAAAAAAACTATACCAAGATCTTTGAGAGAAAAAAAAAAACATGCCTTTGTAAATTTAGTGAAAAAAAAAAGAATGAAAAATATCAGATTAAAAAAATCTGAAAATTTTCATTATTTCTGATACTAACATAGATTGTGAGTATTCATTAGTACCGCCTCGTTGAGGCGGTTCTAACGACTACCCACAATCTATGTTTTTAGCATAAATAAATAAAATGTATACCTCAGTTTAAAATAAAGAATGAAAATTTTCAGATTAAAACAAAAATGAAAATTTTCAGATTAAAAAAAAATGATAATTTTCAAATTTCTAATACAAGCACAGATGGTGAGTATTCGTTAGAACCACATCCACATCCTTGAGGCGGTTCTAACGAGTATCCACAATCTATATTTTTGAGCAGAAAAAAAAATACCCCAGTTAACTCCGTTTTTACTACAAAAATGTGGGGTTAAAGGGGATCAATAATATATAGGTCTGTTATAATGATAATAATTTCATCGATATTTTGTTGTAATCTGTTTGGTTCTTTGTGTTGGAGTTTAATGGCCCAGTCCATATTATTTTGGTCAAATCGGAGCATTCACACTTTTCGTTGCCAGGCTTATACGAACTGTTTATCCGTACAGTAAGAAAAAAACTGCCCTTCTTGAATCAGCGAAATGGAGAGAGACAATGATAGCAGAAACAATGAATTGATGAATTTTAAATAAAACTGTTCAATATTAAAACATGGTTTGTTATGTATTTCATTAATACCATTTGTCATATTTCATCCTCTGCTAAGAATGAAACCAAGAAACCAATGCAGTATGGACCGGAATGATCTAAGCTGTTGACTAGGCCAGAAATTATAATAAAAAACAATAAAATGACACAGAGTTTTTGACAGTTTATGTTTTTCTTCCGACACTGTGCTGGAAATGTCAATCTTTTTTTTTTTGTGCCTAGAAGAATTGTCAAACTGTATTTTGGTTATCAAATGAGTTATATCAGAGAGAGCAAATCTAAATATAAACTGGTTTGATGTAGACAAGACGTTGTTGACACGCTACATGTCGGTTGACGTTTGTTTGTTTGTTTTGCTTGATCTGAGGTTTAATGTCCCCGTCAACACTGTATCTGTAGGTCATATTGGAGATGTTGCTTCCAATTTGGTGGGACTTTTACCCAACATTGAGATGAAATGACATCTTTAGCCCTGTCGCCCAATGAAACCAATAGGGTTTATAAATGTAACGGGTGAAAAAATTGCTTATCACCTTTACCCGGCCGGGGATCGAACCCGGTCCGCCAGATCGACAGGCCAACACTCCACCGCGTCGCTATAAAAGCCAGCTTGTACCGCAAGGCAGTACAAATGTGCTATATACCTATACCCTGTGACATTCTCCCCCTCCACATTGAAATTCGTCCTCGAATTTCTGGGAGTCCGAGAATCACGTGAAATGATACTCAAGGAGTTTTAATGCACATGTGGGTTATTTACGGTGGGCGCCAAATGCAACAGGTGAAAAAATATTGATAAAATGTTGCAAAACAGTTGTAGACATTTTTTAGCCTGTTCACCGTCTGTAGATTTGAACAGAAGTTGAATGTGGTCGGTGGAAGGTCATTTCTCATATTCTGCATAATTGATAAAATGTTGGCGTGATGATTTGTGTGTAAATAATTGATTGAAATTACAGTAATAATATTTCGTAAATATTTTTATATTAATTGCATTGATCAGCATAGGTAAGGTGACAGTTAATTTGAAGTTTGAAAACTAATGCAAGAGTTTTAAAAGCCTTTGTGGTGCAGTGGTTATGCTACACGCCTTGTAAACTAGGGATCGTGGGTTTTACCCCGGGCTTCTACAGACTTTGGATGAGTCTACAAATGGAGGTTGCGACTCCATATGACTTAAGCTGTTGGTGTGACGTAAAAATGAAATTCACTCACTGAAGGCAATATTTTGGTCTCATATTTTGAAATGCACGTCATGGAATTTTCAAGGATTATATGCCGGTTATCATTGATTTGCAGATACGTAATCTTAATTAGGTTTTGCAGATGCATATGATTTTGTTGGCATGAGATTTTCTAGAAATTTTTCATAGTTCGCACATAGTTGCGTTACATAGAGGATCTGGGAGTCGTGTATAGTCGCAAATGAGTATTGCTATTTTAAATCATAATAATGGTTTGATCAAGTATTGGGTATTACAACACAGTCTATTTATAACACTATTTTGGGTTCCATGGAGGCTTCCGTGTCATCCAAGTGGTGTTATATTGAGAATAAAATGTAGGGATTATATAAGGTGAGTTTTATATTATTAGTCTCTGCTGTGTTGTATTCAAAACCATATTGTAATGAATCATGTTATAAAGAGTAGGGATGGCTAATCAGAGCTGAAAAGATAATCGATTATCGGTCCTACCATTGCGATCGATGATCGATTGGTAATTACTGAAGATTTTGTCATAGTTTTACCTGTCTTGATTTCTGGAGCATTACTCTTACCATATGTTGTGCTTTGCCATATGTATTTGTAAAGACAGGCCTGGGCGAACTGTGTAGACCCAGATGAGACGACGACGAATGTGGCATCTGATCAGGGTCTGCACTGTTCGTCACCCATCCAGCTAATTTAGACACAAATTTAGGTGGTAAATTGTACTTATCAAATAATCGATTAAGCGAATCATTACTGATTATCGTTTTATGGAATTTATCGATCGATTGGTCGGTTGCCCAATTAATCGTGGCGGCCTTAATAAAGAGGGATAGCTGTATGTAATGATTCTCGATCGATAGCCATGGGATTATTTTTAAACAATATTTGAATTGTTTAATGAAGTTATGTGTGACATTCTCCCCCTCCACATTGAGGCTGTAATGGGATATTCCCGCACAGGTTCTAACCCTACTCGCAGCGCCAAATGTAGCAGGTCGGTATCTACATCATAATAGATAAAACTCGTCACATTGTCATATTTTATTAATATAGACAAAACAGCAATCAGCACAGCAGTGACAACCCAACTTCAAACAATTATTCAATTGAACACTTTTAAACTGATATTTTCTTTTCTTTTCAAGCGCTGATGATGTGTCCTTTTTGTCTTCACCGGAAATGGCTGTGTACAGACAATTTACCCCAAAGAACTTTTGCCCCCAATAAATGGACGTGCTGCCACAACGAAGACACTCTGCTCCCCAAACATTATACAATGTTAAATCATTGCCAGGCAAAAATACTTGAACAGAATCACTGTTTATCAAATATTAAGCGTACAATTTAACTTATTACATAAGCATGGATAGTCCGACTCGCACCGCTTTGCCTGAGCAGGCTTAGATCCTCTAAGCAGTTTACCAGTACTTGAGTGCGGTCGGTTTCAGCTCTGCGTGGAAGCATAATGCAGCCCATCTATTTCTTCAAACCCGGATGTTTGTTTTGTTTGATTTGATATTTAACGTCCATGTCAACACTTTAAAGGTCATTTTGGAGACGTTGCTTCCAATTTTGTAGGACTTTTACCCGACATTGAGATGAAATGACATCTCAAGCCCTGTCGCCCAATGAAACCAATAGGGTTTATAAGCTTGGGTGGTCCGACTGGTGCGCTACGCTTTGCCAGGGCAGGCTTAGATCCTCTAAGCAGTTTACCAGTACTCTTGTGCGGGTATTCAGCTCTGTGTGAGTAAAAGTCCCACAAAATTGGAAACAACGTCTCCAAAATGACCTTTACAGTGTTGACGGGGATGTTAAACCTCAAATCAAACAAACAAAAATCAGCTCTGTGTGGAAGCATCATGCAGCCCATATATTTCTTCAAGCCCGGATGGGCGGGGGCTGTGTTGGTTGACATGGAGTTATTTAACGACAAACTGTAATTTACATTTACCTACCCCTCGCTAATTGTTGGTATGATGAGAGAGAGAGAGCAACATGTAGGCCATTGCCACTCAGAGAGAGACAGGACCCTGTTGAGGCGGTTCTATCCAGTCCCCGAAATCTATGTTTTGAGCAGAAATTAGAAAAATATCACAATTTTTCATCTTCAAATTTCCATTTTTTTTCTTGGCCGAAAAATTGATAATGTATTTGTATAGGCAGGTTTTCGTAATGCAAAATTTCACACCTGGCAGCATATCAATTGTTTCTGCCATTATTATACTTTAGAATTCGCCCAAAAAAAGAATTCCACTGTTTTAGGCTGTAATTAACACTTTATCTGTCCCACTGCCTTGAAGCAATACGGCAGTTGACAGCCAGGGCTTTCCTTGTTCTATTTTTTGAACCGGAAGTACGTCACGAAAAAAGCTCCTATATTTCGTCTCTTGTTATAATTAAGATATAAATTGTAGTCAGTTGGGTATCAAATTATAATAAATAACATATTTGATAACCGCACGAAGGTTTATCTCTCTACATTATTGGATGGCTGTTGGAATATAGAATAAATTGGGATACTTTAGGTGAACCTCAACATAACCCCAAGGTCAAAGGTAAAAAGTATGACTTTGCCATATCTTCTAAACTATAAGAGTTACACTTCTGAAACTTTGCTTATCAGTTAGAATGTTCTTTGCAGCTTTTTTTAACTTACATGTAGTTTTGGCTAGCAAATACATAGTCATTAGTGGTATTCATAGAAAAAGCAGGTATTTGCAATGGTATACCATAGACTGCTGATCTAGTTTTTTTTTTTTTGGTTTTGGTTTTACAGCCCTTTCAAGATTATTTCACTCATATTGAGCCGATCGCTAATCAGAGGTGGGCGAAAACCAGAGTACCCGGAGAAAAACCACCTGATCGTCCGTTGCAGAACTTGGCGTCTCACATGTGACCTGAGCCAGGCTCGAACCCACAGCGATGAGAGACCTAATGATTAAGAGTCGGCGCTCTTATCCACTAGGCCACAGAGGCCCGTCCTTTGTGTCAGTGATCATCATAATAGTGCACAGTGAAGACTGAGCACACTTATCAGAGTCTTTGCTGGGCACACGTCATACATGTAGCAACAGATAAGGTGGGTATTTGGTGGTTGGTTGATTTTAGGTTTAATGTCCCCATCAACACTGTAAAGGTCATTTTGGAGATGTTGCTTCCAATTTTGTGGGACTTTTACCCGACATTGAGATGAAACGACATCTCAAACCCTGTCGCCCAATGAATCCAGTAGGGTTTATTAGCATGGACGGTCCGCCTCGCACCCCGGTTCCTGGACAGGCTTAGATCCTCTAAGCGGTTTACCAGTACTAGTGTGCGGGCGGGATTCAGCTCTATGTGGAAGCATCATGCAGCCCATATATTTCTTCAAGCCCCTATGGGCGGGGGCCGGGTATTTGGTGGCATGTGCGGGAAAGATTTCCTTATTTCTCCATATAAACCTACGTTGTGGATATTCATTAGAACCGCCTCGGTGAGGCGGTTCTAATGAATACCCACAACATAGGTTTTTGTAGAGAACTGACAAAAACTATCCTTCATCATTTACCACAAAATACAAGCCTTATCTGTTGCTATGACATACATGTATTTTTAAAGACCCAACTAATTTTCTGTTTGCTTATTTTTCTAGGTTATTTAAAATGGAGGAAATTAAGTTTAATACCTTTATCTATGAGGAAACTTAAACAGGGCTGAATCCATTCAAACAGTTGAAAAATGGCAACAGTGGATTACTCCCAGAGGACAGAGGATCATCAGAGCATGTTGGTCCTTCTCCGACAAACTGGCAGCAAAATGTTACGGAAACACTTTAACCAGTGCTGGGATAGGATTACTCAATTGGAGTGTATAGCAATTCCTGGTCAGGGTAGAGATATGTGGGTCAGATACAAGGGACATTACTCAAAGGAAAACAACGAGTACGGTGATTTTCAGGCTCATCGTAAAGCGTTAGGTTTGGTATCTGTTGGAAGATGTTCGACGGAGAGAGAGTTTGACGAGTTATTTCAGTGCTATAGGGATGAGAAAGAGATCTATTCTAACACAATGATAAATTCGAGGTTGATTGTATTTGGAATGAATATAGATGGTAGTCCTTTGACCGAAGAACAAAGGAATAAAATTAGAGATATTTCCCCACCACCATTAACACTTAAAATAGACAACAATTTGACAGAAGTGACTGACAAATTAATTGATAAAACCCAACAGTTAAATGATACTAGTAATACTAAAACCATAACAGAGCATAATGATCCCTTGCGGAGTAGTTTAAAAAAGCCGGATAATATAAATCTGGATAAAAATTCAAAAAATGTGATGGATTCTTCTGGATCTACTAAGACATCAGTTCAAAACAGTGTGACTTCAGAAGGGGCTAGTTCAGAAGTACTTTTTTATCCTAGTATAGACGACTGTGATGATCTTGAAGAAAGAATTCGGGAATTTTTGACGTCTTTGTTTTTTGTGTTGGAAGGGAAAAGACTTGATAGATCCTTCGAAAAAGTGGATAAGATGCAGTTTCTGCAAGCACCGTTTGAGAAAAAGGATTTTGTCGGAGTTGATATGGACACAAAGTAAGTTTTGTAAACCATCTAGTAAACCTGGCATGATTAACCCTTATCTTGCTGAATATTCATTTAAGCCACACCCATTTCTGTCTATCGACCAATCAAATTACTTGATGTAATTTACTGCTACAAATTCATAAACTAAATGCCAAACAGTGTAGATCCTGATCAGATGGCTTCTTGAGAAGCCATCTGATCTGGATCTACACTGTTTGCAAAGATAGGGGTTGTCGTGAACAGCAAGATAAGGGTTAAAAGTCATTTATCACGAAAAATTACATAATTATTGTGTTAATTACATGATACTGAAAGAATACATAAACTTTTACCATTAGGTCTCTCACTGCTGTGGGTTCAAGCCTGGCTCTGGTCACATGTGAGACGCCAAGTTCTGCAGGGGAAGGTTGGGCGGTCAAAACCAGGGGCGGTTTTAACCGGTTAAAACCATCCCGGTCAATACTCCCAGAGTGGTCAATACTGGTCAATACTGTTCGATTGAAATATTGAGTGGTCAATTGAATAATTTTAGTGTTCATTCAGCTTATTCATATTCCTATAAATAAAAATATGAACAATCAATCTAACCTATAAAGGAAAAATTATTAAGATTGTTTGATTGAAAAGAACAGGCCTGTCTACAGTTCAGTGAGTCAATCCAACCTCTTCATTTGACCAGCAATAATGTCTTTTGACTTTTGATCAAATAAAAGATACCTCAAATAATTACTGTCATTAATAAAAAACTATTTTGACTTGTTCAGTGATGGAAATAAAGTCTAACATCAGGTACTTGATGTAGGGGGAAAGCTTTTAATAGCAGTTTAGCAACAAGACAGAGGCATATACTCCAGTGAATTAATTGACCACCAATCGACCAGTATTGACCAGTAATGACCAGTAATGACCAGTTAAAGCCGGTTTTAACCACCGGCCCGGTCAATACTCATATTGACCGGCTTTTTTCCAACCTTCCGAAGGTCAGGTGGTTTTCATTAAAAGCCTTATATCTCGGAAACAGTTCATATCCCCACCCCTAAACAGTATGTATTCTTGTTCCTTATGATAAGATGCATTCATTGACACCAACCATGGCGTTCGAGAGCAGCGTTTTATTTGTCCCTCCTGGTGATATGCGATGACATGCCATCGACTGCGCACTCTAGTTTGTTCTGCTCTAAGATATAAGTTGTGGGTACCCATTAGAACTGCCACATTGAGGCAGTTCCAATGAGCACTCTCAATCTATATTTGGAGGAAAAATAAGTAAAACATCGCAATTTTTTTTCGAAAAAATTTCCGTTTTTGGGGAGAAAGAATGATCTATGGCAGACAAATGCATTATCGTGATGTGATGCTTTTTTTTCAAAGATAGACATTCTTCCTGTTCTGTTTGATTGATTTTTGATTGATTCTCTTGTATTATAGGTCATTCCGGAAAAAATGTCAAGGTCGTTTGAGAAAGCACTTGGCTGACCTTTGTCTGCAGGCTGGTCTCCCAGGTGAAGCTATGCTACACTACTCTACAGCTCTTGACATACTCAAACCAGTCAACGATTCTCTCTGGCTCGGAGGTAAGAACATCAAACCAGTAAACTATGCATATTCTCTCTGGCTGGGAGGTAAGAGAATCCAACTAGTCATTGATTCTCCCTGGCTGGGAGGTAAGACCAGCCAAACCGGTCATTGAAGCTGTCTGACTGGGAGGTAAGATCATCATGATCAGACCAGTCAACAACTCTCTGGCTGGGGGGTAAGACCATCAAACCTGTCAATGATTCTCTCTGGCTGGGAGGTAAGACCATCAAACCAGTTCACAGTTCTCTCTGGCTGGGAGGTAAGACCATCAAACCTGTCAACAATTCTCTCTGACTGGGAGGTAAGACCATCAAACCTGTCAACAATTCTCTCTGGCTGGGAAGTAAGACCATCAAACCTGTCAACAATTCTGTCTGACTGGGAGGTAAGACCATCAAACCAGTCAACAATTCTCTCTGGCTGGGTGGTAAGACCATCAAACCAGTCAACAGTATCTCTGGCTGGGAGGTAAGACCATCAAACCAATCAACAATTCTCTCTAGCTGGGAGGTAAGACCATCAAACCAGTCAATGATTCTCTCTGGCTGGGAGGTAAGACCATCAAACCAGTTCACAGTTCTCTCTGGCTGGGAGGTAAGACCATCAAACCTGTCAACAATTCTCTCTGACTGGGAGGTAAGACCATCAAACCTGTCAACAGTTCTCTCTGGCTGGGAGGTAAGACCATCAAACCTGTCAACAATTCTGTCTGACTGGGAGGTAAGACCATCAAACCAGTCAACAATTCTCTCTGGCTGGGAGGTAAGACCATCAAACCAGTCAACAATTCTCTCTGGCTGGTAAGACCATCAAACCTGTCAACAGTTCTCTCTGGCTGGGAGGTAAGACCATCAAACCAGTCAACAATTCTCTCTGGCTGGGAGGTAAGACCATCAAACCAGTCAACAATTCTCTCTGGCTGGTAAGACCATCAAACCTGTCAACAGTTCTCTCTGGCTGGGAGGTAAGACCATCAAACCAGTCAACAATTCTCTCTGGCTGGGTGGTAAGACCATCAAACCAGTCAACAGTATCTCTGGCTGGGAGGTAAGACCATCAAACCAATCAACAATTCTCTCTGGCTGGGTGGTAAGACCATCAAACCAGTCAACAATTCTCTCTGGCTGGGAGTTAAGACCATAAAACCAGTCAATGATTCTCTCTGGCTGGGAGGTAAGACCATAAAACCAGTCAATGATTCTCTCTGGCTGGGTGGTAAGACCATCAAACCTGTCAACAATTCTCTCTGGCTGGGAGGTAAGACCATCAAACCAGTCAACAATTCTCTCTGGCTGGGTGGTAAGACCATCAAACCAGTCAACAATTCTCTCAGGCTGGGTGGTAAGACCATCAAACCAGTCAACAATTCTCTCTGGCTGGGTGGTAAGACCATCAAACCAGTCAACAATTCTCTCTGGCTGGGAGGTAAGACCATCAAACCAATCAACAATTCTCTCTGGCTGGGTGGTAAGACCATCAAACCAGTCAACAATTCTCTCTGGCTGGGAGTTAAGACCATAAAACCAGTCAATGATTCTCTCTGGCTGGGAGGTAAGACCATAAAACCAGTCAATGATTCTCTCTGGCTGGGAGGTAAGACCATCAAACCTGTCAATGATTCTCTCTGACTGAGAGGTAAGACCATCAAACCAGTCAATGATTCTCTCTGGCTGCGAGGTAAGACCATCAAACCTGTCAATGATTCTCTCTGGTTGGGAGGTAAGACCATCAAACCAGTCAATGATTCTCTCTGGCTGGGAGGTAAGACCATCAAACCTGTCAATGATTCTCTCTGGTTGGGAGGTAAGACCATAAAACCAGTCAATGATTCTCTCTGGTTGGGAGGTAAGACCCTCAAACCAGTCAATGATTCTCTCTGGTTGGGAAGTAAGACCATCAAACCTGTCAACAGTTCTCTTTGACTGGGAGGTAGGACCATCAAACCAGTCAATGATTCTCTCTGACTGGGGAATAAGACCATAAAACCAGTCAATGATTCTCTCTGGCTGGGAGTTAAGACCATAAAACCAGTCAATGATTCTCTCTGGTTGGGAGGTAAGACCATCAAACCAGTCAATGATTCTCTCTGGCTGGGAGGTAAGACCATCAAACCAGTTCACAGTTCTCTCTGGCTGGGGGGTAAGACCATCAAACCAGTCAATGATTCTCTCTGGCTGGGAGGTAAGACCATCAAACCAGTCAATGATTCTCTCTGGCTGGGAGGTAAGACCATCAAACCAGTCAATGATTCTCTCTGGCTGGGAGGTAAGACCATCAAACCAGTCAATGATTCTCTCTGACTGGGGAATAAGACCATAAAACCAGTCAATGATTCTCTCTGGCTGGGAGTTAAGACCATAAAACCAGTCAATGATTCTCTCTGGTTGGGAGGTAAGACCATCAAACCAGTCAATGATTCTCTCTGGCTGGGAGGTAAGACCATCAAACCAGTTCACAGTTCTCTCTGGCTGGGAGGTAAGACCATCAAACCAGTCAATGATTCTCTCTGGCTGGGAGGTAAGACCATCAAACCAGTCAATGATTCTCTCTGGCTGGGAGGTAAGACCATCAAACCAGTCAATGATTCTCTCTGGCTGGGAGGTAAGACCATCAAACCAGTCAATGATTCTCTCTGACTTGGGAATAAGACCATAAAACCAGTCAATGATTCTCTATGGCTGGGAGGTAAGACCATCAAACCAGAAAATGATTCTCTCTGACTGGGAGGTAAGACCATCAAACCAGAAAATGATTCTCTCTGACTGGGAGGTAAGACCATCAAACCAGAAAATGATTCTCTCTGACTGGGGAATAAGACCATAAAACCAGTCAATGATTCTCTATGGCTGGGAGGTACATCAAACTCGTCAACAACTCTCTGACTAGGAGGTAAGTCCATAAACCCAGTCAGTGATTTTCTCTGACTGGGAGGTAAGACCAGCCAAACCGGTCATTGAAGCTGTCGAGACTGGGAGGTAAGATCATCAGACCAGTCAAAAACTCTCTCTGGCTGTGAGGTTAGACCATCAAACCAGTCAATGATTCTCTTGGACTTGGAGGTAAGTCCTTCACACCAGTCAACAATTTTCTCTGGCTTGGAGGTAAGACCATCAAACCTGTTAATGGTTATCTTTTACTGGGAGATAAGACCATCAAACCAGTCCATGATTCTCTGTGACTGGGGGGTAAGACCAAACCAAACAACGATGCTCTCATGCTGGGAGGTAACACAATCAAATCAGTCAACAATACTCCCAAGCAGTCAGTAAAATTAAAGTATTCAAAGTCAGCTAAGGAACACTGCAAATGCCAGATTGTGAAGGCCATCAGAGTGAGGCATTTTGGTCAGTGAAAATGAGAATTACGTCAGGCTGGCAATCTCAATTTTATTTGATGGTAGCAACCCTTATTATTAGCTCTTTTAACCTTAGGATGCTAAGAAAAACTGATTCTGAAAATGTTGTTTGTTTATGTTGTCTGCTGTACCTACTTTCAAACTGTTTAAAAAATATTTTTGCATACAGGCAAACAGTATGGATCCTGAACAGAGACTGACTGTTCCTAGGGGAGCATACTGATCTATGTCAACACTGTTTGCAACAATGACTCTTTAAGATACAAAATAGCAGATGACAATTGTTGTGAATGGTATCTTGTGCTGTATGCTACATCTTCTTGCAAACCTTAAAAAATATTTTTTGCATACAGGCAAACAGTTTGGACCCTGATCAGACTGCTCCGACCTGTGTCCACACTCCACACTGTTTCCAACAATGCCTTAACCCACTTTGTACCGGAAACCCCAAAACAGTACCCTGGCAAACAGTGCAGTTACAGATCTGATGCCGCAGAACGCGGCGTCTGATCAGGGCCTACACTGTATGCAAAAAGTTGAGCCATTTTCCAAACTAAATTTGAAGAAAACACAACCTGACACCCCTAAATTTCGAAATGGACTCCTGCCATATATAAGGAGGAATATTCCATTTTGTACAACAAGGGTTAAAGTAACAAGCAGATGATAAAACAGTAAGTGTTGTAGTGATTGGCACCTTAAGGACCAAGAAAAACTGCTTCTAAAAATGTTGTCTGTTTATGTTGTCTGCTATGTCCACTTGCAAACTATTAAAAAAAAAATTTTGTTGCATAAACTGTTAAGGCAAACATTGTCGCCCCCGCCCATTGGGGGCTGGAGAAATAGATTGGGCTGCACGATGCTTCCTCACAGAGCTGAAACTGACCGAATTTGAGTACTGGTAAACAGCTTAGGTCTAAGCCTGCCCAGGAAAAGTGATGCGAGTCGGACCGCTCCTTAAACCTTAGCGGTTTCTATGGACGGTAGGGCTTGAGATGTCATTTCATCACAATGTTGGGTAAAAGTCCTACAAAGTCGGAAGCAACGTCTCCAAAATGACCTTAATAGTGTTGACGGGGACGTAAAACCTCAACTCAAACAAACAGGCAAACATTGTGGATCCTGATCTCTGCAGTCTGATCTGGGTCCACACTGTATGGAAGTAACAACCAGACAAAGCAGACGACAATTTGCCTCCTTATAATTTACAGCATGTTATGAAGGTTTGTGTGCTGCTTCTGTGATATCTACCTATGTCCGAGCTCCCAGTAATACGCTGCCAATGAGACGAAATGCCTCATTCTCCTTGAAGAGAGGGAAAACTGCTATTCAGGACCTGGGCGGAAGATCAAGTGAGTATATCTTCCTTGTTAGACCTTGAATGCTTTGCATGCTGGGTATTTTTGTCAGCAGACAACAGTTTGAAATATTTTTGAATAAATGTCGTTATCCACAACATTTGTTTCTTGGAGTATTAAATAATTACTATATTCTTGAATATCCCCATTAATTGTCTCATCCTTAAGCTAAGGATTTGTTCCATCGACATTGTCGTTATAACAAGTTTTGTCCTTACATCGAATGTCGTTATATAGAGGGTTGTTTCTATGTGAAATGATCTTGAAAGGGCTGTATCAAATCAGATCAGGAAGAATAGTGACTCGGACAGTTTTTAGCTCACCTGTCACGTAGTGACAAGGTGAGCTTTTGGGATCACTTTTTGTCCGTCGTGCGTCCGTGCGTGCGTGCGTCCGTCCGTAAACTTTTCTTCAAACGACATCTCCTCCTAAACCACTGATCGGATTTTGACCAAACTTCACAGGAATGATCCTTAGGTGGTCCCCTTTCAAAGTTGTTCAAATGGTTCCGGTCTGTTGCACGTATGGGTCACAGTAGCCAAAAATAGATTTTTTTCACCGCAAACTTAAAAAATCTTCTTCTCTGAAAGCGCAAGGCCCAGGTCTTTGATATTTGGTATGAAGCTTCATCTAGTGGACCCCTACCAAGATTGTTCAAATTATAGTGCTGGGGCCAAAAATGCCCCCCGCACGGGGGCCCTTTGGTTTTACATGGGCTTATATAGGGAAAATCTTTAAAAATCTTCTTCTCTGAAACTGCAAGGCCCAGGTCTTTGATATTTGGTATGAAGCTTCATCTAGTGGACCCCTAACAAGATTGTTCAAATTATAGTGCTGGGGCCAAAAATGCCCCCGCACGGGGGCCCTTTGGTTTTACATAGGCTTATATAGGGAAAATCTTTAAAAAATCTTCTTCTCTGAAACCACAAGGCCCAGGTCTTTGATATTTGGTATGAAGCTTCATCTAGTGGACCCCTACCAAGATTGTTCAAATTATAGTGCTGGGGCCAAAAATGCCCCCGCACGGGGGCCCTTTGGTTTTACATGGGCTAATATAGGGAACATCTTGAAAAATCTTCTTCTCTGAAACCGCAAGGCCCAGGTCTTTGATATTTGGTATGAAGCTTTATCTAGTGGACCCCTACCAAGATTGTTCAAATTATAGTGCTGGATCTAAAAATGCCCCCGCACGGGGGCCCTTTGGTTTTTCATGGGCTAATATAGGGAAAATCTTTAAAAATCTTCTTCTCTGAAACCGCAAGGCCCAGGTCTTTGATATTTGGTATGAAGCTTTATCTAGTGGACCCCTACCAAGATTGTTCAAATTATAGTGCTGGATCTAAAAATGCCCCCGCACGGGGGCCCTTTGGTTTTTCATGGGCTTATATAGGGAACATCTTGAAAAATCTTCTTCTCTGAAACCACAAGGCCCAGGTCTTTGATATTTGGTATGAAGCTTCATCTAGTGAACCCCTACCAAGATTGTTCAAATTATAGTGCTGGGGCCAAAAATGCCTCCGCACCAGGGCCCTTTTGTTTTACATAGGCTTATATAGGGAAAATCTTTAAAAATCTTCTTCTCTGAAACTGCAAGGCCCAGGTCTTTGATATTTGGTATGAAGCTTTATCTAGTGGACCCCTACCATGATTGTTCAAATTATAGTGCTGGGGCTAAAAATGCCCCCCACACGGGGGCCCTTTGGTTTTACATGGGCTTATATAGGTAAAATCTTGAAAAATCTTCTTCTCTGAAACCGCAAGGCCCAGGTCTTTGATATTTGGTATGAAGCTTCATCTAGTGGACCCCTACCAAGATTGTTCAAATTATAGTGCTGGGGCCAAAAATGCCTCCGCACCAGGGCCCTTTTGTTTTACATAGGCTTATATAGGGAAAATCTTTAAAAATCTTCTTCTCTGAAACTGCAAGGCCCAGGTCTTTGATATTTGGTATGAAGCTTCATCTAGTGGACCCCTACCAAGATTGTTCAAATTATAGTGCTGGGGCTAAAAATGCCCCCCACACGGGGGCCCTTTGGTTTTACATGGGCTTATATAGGGAAAATCTTGAAAAATCTTCTTCTCTGAAACCGCAAGGCCCAGGTCTTTGATATTTGGTATGAAGCTTCATCTAGTGGACCCCTACCAAGATTATTCAAATTATAGTGCGTGGGCCAAAAATGCCCCCGCACCAGGGCCCTTTTGTTTTACATAGGCTTATATAGGGAAAATCTTGAAAAATCTTCTTCTCTGAAACTGCAAGGCCAAGGTCTTTGATATTTGGTATGAAGCTTCATCTTGTGGACCTCTACCAAGATTGTTCAAATTATAGCCCTGGGGCCAAAAATGCCCCCGCTCCGGGGCCCTTTGGTTTTACATAGACGTATATAGGGAAAATCTTGAAAAATCTTCTTCTTTGAAACCACAAGGCTTAGGTCTTCAATATTTGTTATGAAGCTTCAGCTAGTGGACCTCTATAAAGATTGTTCAAATTATAGCCCTGAGACCAAAAATGCCTCCGCCATGTGGCCCTTTGGTTTTACATAGACTTATAAAGGGAAAATCTTCTCTGAAACACAAGGCTTAGGTCTTTGATATTTGTTATGAAGCTTCAGCTAGTGGACCTCTACCAAGATTGTTCAAATAATAGCCCTGTGGCCAAAAATGCCCCTGCTCCAGGGCCCTTTGGTTTAACATAGACTTATATAGGGAAAATCTTGTTTTACATAGACTTCTATATGCAGGGTAAACCTTTAAAATCTTCTTCTCTGAAACCAGAAAGCCCAGGTCTTTAAAATTTCGATATGAAGCTTCATCTTGTGGACCTCTACCAAGATTGTTCAAATTATAGCCCTGGGGCCAAAATTGACCCTGCCCAGGGCCCACTTGTTATACATTGGATCAGGTGAGCGAACCAGGGCCCTCTGGGCCCTCTTGTCTTTAACAGAACCTCGGTATATTTGAAGATTTATTTATGAACCTCTTTATACCAATATACATGTTGCACAGTTTGGTTTTGGATATATCAGTTAAAAAATGTTTTTCAAAAATGTATAGATTACATAGAAAAATGACCATAAAAGCATCTGTTCAGGGTTTGAGCCTGGCTCAGGTCACACGCAAGATGCCAAGTTCTGCAATGGATGGTCAGGTGGTTTTTCTCCGAGTACTCCAGTTTTCGCCCACCTTTGATTAACAACCGGCTCGATATAGTGAAATAATCTTGTGAGGAGAGGGAAGTAAAACAAAACAAAACAAAAAAAAAATAACAAAGACTACTGATCTGGATCTACACTGTTTGCAAAGGTAGGAGTTGACATCTTTAGCAAGAGAAGGGCTAAGCTTTGGCCTGTGCATCTAAGTATTTAATAAAAATGCCCATTAACAGGGGCAGTAAGGCTTGAGACGTTATTTCATCTCAGTGTCGGGTAAAAGTCCCAGAAAATTGGAAACAGCGCCTCCAAAATGACCAAAATAGTTTTTTATGAGCATGTAAAACATCAACACAAACAAACAAAAAACAACAAACTTTATGCTCAAAACAAACTACAGTTAACCCATTGCATGCGAGAAACCCCTAACGGGGTACCATGGCAAACAGTGCAGGCCCAGATCAGAGGCCGCAGAATGCAGCATCTGATCAGGGCCTGCACTATTTACTAACAGAATTTTCTGTCAAAAATAGAACAAAAATGAAAAATACATCCCTTATATGACAAATGGACTTGTCCAACATATAGCAATGGAAGAGTCAACCAGTATCGATGGGTTAAACTTGATGGCTTGGACACCTATAGTTTGTTTACCATTGCTATTCCAAACACTGTCAAGAGCCACTAGGAAAAACTTCTCATCACTGCAGATATCGATAAAGTTTGGATCATTTTTATGCCCCCGCCATTCGAAAAATGGTGGAAGGGGCTTATAGTGTTGCTCCTGTTCGTCATTTCGGCCATCTGTGCATGCGTTTGAAACTTAAACATGGTCAAAAACTTTCTTATTTCTGGAAGGATTTTGAAATTGCTTGACAGAAATGTTAACAATCATGACACAATCTGTCTCGTGCAAAACCCAAGTCCGTACCTCCAAAGACAAGGTCGTACTTAGAGGTCAAAGGTCAAAAAAGAGTCAGAAACTTAAACACTGTCAATAACTCTTATTTCTGGATGGATTTTGAAATTACTTAGCAGAAATGTTAACCATCAGTCATGCGCAAGACCCAGGTTTTGGACCTGCAAGGTCAAGGTCATACTTAGAGGTCAAAGAAAAATGTCTTTTCCTTATTGAGTCTGGTAATTCTGAATGGATTTGGAAATTACTTGGTATAAATGTTAACCATCATGAGACGATGTGTCAGGCGCAAGACCCAGGTTGGTACCTCCAAGGTCAAGGTCATACTTAGAGGTGGAAGTAAAGAAAAGTGTCTTTTTCTTGTGTCTGCTCAATATCTTTGTTGTTCCTGGATGGATTTGAAAATTACTTCGCAGAAATGTTAACCATCATGAGACAGTTTGTTGCATACAATACCTAACATCTAGGTCATACTTAGTGGTCAGAGGTCAAATGCTAACATCAACATATTTTTTAGGCAGGGACATTCCTGTCCTGTGAACGCATTTCTGGTTTTATTTTATCTTGAAAATGTCTGTTGTGTGCACTCATTAGAATTGCCTCAATATGATGATTCTACTGAGTTCACTGTCACACTGAATGCCGTAATGATCCTGACTATTGGGACAGACAGGCCTAAGCAAAGAGTGAAGACCCATATCAGCTTGCTCCTGAAAGAGAGTCTGATCAGGGTCTACATTGTTTGTCATTCTGTCTTAACTTTTTGGACTCCCTGTTGGACCATGAAACAAATTTGTTAAAATTTTAGGAGAATTACAGCAAGTCCTCATGGTGTCCCAATTTTTAGGAGTTTTACAGTATCTGTATCTTGAAGAATGTGGAAATATCTAAATGACATTCCTCCTGACCTAGCACTATGATTAATCCTCAGTGGCTCAAACTACCCCTGTCTCAACATAGCAACAGATAAGATGCATATTTTGTGATAACTGAAGTATAGTTTTCCTTATTTCTCTGTATAAACCTATGTTGTGGGTATTCATTAGAACCGCCTCGTCGAGGCGGTTCTAATGAATACCCACAACATAGGTTTTTATGGAGAATTGACAAAAACTATCCAGTCATAGCAACAGATAAGGTACATATTTTGTGATAATTGAAGGATTGTTTTCCTTATTTTTCCATATAAACCTATGTTGTGGGTATTCATTAGAACCGTCACCAGGCCTCGTCAAGGCAGTTCCAATGTATACCCACAACATAGGTTTTTATGGAGAATTGACAAAAACTATCCTACTATCCTTCACTGCATATTTTGTGATAATTGAAGGATAGTTTTCCTTATTTCTTCATATAAAACTATGTTGTGGGTACTCATTAGAATCGCCTCGCCGATTTCTTCATATAAAACTATGTTGTGGGTATTCATTAGAATCGCCTCGCCGATTTCTTCATATAAAACTATGTTGTGGATATTCATTAGAACCGCCTCAATAAGTACCCACAACATAGGTTTTTTATGGAGAATTGACAAAAACTATTCTTCATTTATCACAAAATACTTGCCTTATCTATTGCTATGGTCTCGAACAAAGAGGTTTGAGTCATTGAAGTTAAACTGAATCTTTCTTTTTATTATAACAGCGACGATGCATAGCTATACTAATGGTCTACAGGAATTCTCGTCAGAGCCGAGCCAGAAATCTTGCCTAAACCCGGATGACATAATAGAGAAATACAAGGACGCTCTTATGTACTACAGCAAGGTGAGTACCGGAGGCTATACTCACCTCAACTTAGTACCAGAGGTTTGTGTGTTTTACGTCTATGTACGACAGCAAGGTGAGTACCGGAGGCTATACTCACCTCAACTTAGTACCAGAGGTTTGTGTGTTTTACGTCTATGTACGACAGCAAGGTGAGTACCGGAGGCTATACTCACCTCAACTGAGTACCAGAGGTTTGTGTGTTTTACGTCTATGTACGACAGCAAGGTGAGTACCATAGGCTATACTCACCTCAACTTAGTACCAGAGGTTTGTGTGTTTTACGTCTATGTACGACAGCAAGGTGAGTACCGGAGGCTATACTCACCTCAACTTAGTACCAGAGGTTTGTGTGTTTTACGTCTATGTACGACAGCAAGGTGAGTACCGGAGGCTATACTCACCTCAACTTAGTACCAGAGGTTTGTGTGTTTTACGTCTATGTACGACAGCAAGGTGAGTACCGGAGGCTATACTCACCTCAACTTAGTACCAGAGGTTTGTGTGTTTTACGTCTATGTACGACAGCAAGGTGAGTACCGGAGGCTATACTCACCTCAACTTAGTACCAGAGGTTTGTGTGTTTTACGTCTATGTACGACAGCAAGGTGAGTACCGGAGGCTATACTCACCTCAACTTAGTACCAGAGGTTTGTGTGTTTTACGTCTATGTACGACAGCAAGGTGAGTACCGGAGGCTATACTCACCTCAACTGAGTACCAGAGGTTTGTGTGTTTTACGTCTATGTACGACAGCAAGGTGAGTACCATAGGCTATACTCACCTCAACTTAGTACCAGAGGTTTGTGTGTTTTACGTCTATGTACGACAGCAAGGTGAGTACCGGAGGCTATACTCACCTCAACTTAGTACCAGAGGTTTGTGTGTTTTACGTCTATGTACGACAGCAAGGTGAGTACCGGAGGCTATACTCACCTCAACTTAGTACCAGAGGTTTGTGTGTTTTACGTCTATGTACGACAGCAAGGTGAGTACCGGAGGCTATACTCACCTCAACTTAGTACCAGAGGTTTGTGTGTTTTACGTCTGTGTACGACAGCAAGGTGAGTACCGGAGGCTATACTCACCTCAACTTAGTACCAGAGGTTTGTGTGTTTTACGTCTATGTACGACGTAAAACTGAGTACCAGAGTTTTGTGTGTTTTACGTCCAACCAAAGGAGACAGGATCTTGGTTTAAGACCCATCTGAAAGTTTGAAGAATCCTAGAATTGTTTTATTACATTTTTGATTGATTTTGGGATTAACATCTCTGTCAACACTATTTAGGTCATTTTGGAGATGTTTTGTTTAATTAGAAGTCATTTGGAATGGATATGGAGCAAATTCCTTCCTTTAACCAATTTTGTTCAAGAAACCCCAAAACGGGTACCCTGGCAAACAGTGCAGGCCCAAATCAGAGGCCACAGAATGCGGCATCCGATCAGGGCCTCCACTGTTTGCTAAAAGTTCAGTCAATTGAAGAAAACACAACCTGACACCCCTAAATTTTGAAATGGACTTGTGCTATATATAAGGTGGAAGATTCTATTTGGTACAAAAAAGCGTTAAGAGCAGACACATGCCATGGTGGTGTAGTTAGATACACATCTGTGAGCGGTGAATAGGTCTCATGTTCGATCCCGATGTGGTTGGCAGCATTCTTCTTTGAAGATTGATCATGAAACCTTTTCTTCATCATAACTTTTCAATGGTCATTCTCTCTTCCACTGGTTCAAGAAGGGCAGTTGACTGTGTGTGTGTGTGTTTTAAGTTTTACGTCCCACCAACAGCTAAGGTCAAATGGAGATGGAACTTAGGTTTTAAGACACATCTGAAAATCTGGAGAAGCCCGGGATTGAACCCACAACCCCTGGTTTATAAGACCAGTAGCATAACCACTACACCATGGGGGCTTCTTCAGTTGACTGTGTCTTGTGAAAAAAAGTGATTAACCGCTTATATCTGAGCCTGCACACGGGCCTCCGTGGCCTAGTGGTTAAGAGCGCTGACTCTTGATGATTAGGTCTCTCACCACTGTGGTTCGAGCCTCGCTCGGGTCATATGTGAGACGCCAAGTTCTGCAACGGAAAGTCAGGTGGTTTTTCTCCGGGTACTCCGGTTTTCGCCCACCTCTGATTAAGGATCGGCTCGATATGAGTGAAATAATCTTGAAAGGGCCGTAAAACCAAAACCAAAAAATGAAAAAAAAACACAAAAAATCTGAGCCTGCACAGGAAAAGTGTGTTTAGGTAAATAGACTCAATATGAGCTAAATGGTGTTGAATGTGTTGTAATCTCCAAAACAAAAAAAGACTACTGTTAAGAATTGAGGCATAAGTATGTGGATGAGCTATTCTTGTCTAAATATATATACATAGTCTTTAACCCTTAAGGGGAATGGGAACACCTTCAGGGGAGGTAACTCCTGCAAAAGTATTTTTGTCTCCCCTGTCAAAAGAGGTCAACTCTTAAAGGAAAGAATTTGCTTCTGAGGAGCAAATTCTTTCCTTTTAAAGTATATCCCTTTTTCGGTGGGAAAGAGCTTATAGAAAAGTGAACAGGAAGTCCAAAAAGTTGTCTCCCTTTGAAAAATGGCGGCAAAATTTGGCAGGTGTTCCCATTCCCCTTAAGACCATAGTCAAAACAATTGTCGTCTGCTTTGTTATCTGTTAGTTACTTCAAAAGTCATTGTTGCAAACAATGTGGACCCAGATCAGACTGCTCCTTGAGGAGCAGTCTGATCAGCATGTGCACTGTTTGCCTATTTGCAAAAATAAGGATTAAATGTTTGCAAGAAGCAGCAGGCAACATAAACAGATGATTTCAAAAGCATTTATTTTTTTTTTTTTTGCGTCTTAAAGTTAAGGGAGGATGTTTTCATTTCAGATAAAGAATGCAGGAATCATAGAAATGGAGGCTAGTGTGAAGGCTTGTAGAGTTTTAATCATGCAGAGGGTGAGTATTTGTGGGTCCATGAGTCCTAAAGCTTTTCCGTGCTCAACACCTTTTGACCATGAAGTCATTTCTGCTTAGTACATGTAAAATTCCTAAGACCACTTTTGAACAGTCCCATAGATGGTCCCTGACCAGAGGACCTTGTGTGCAGAAAGCACAAAGAAAGAATAACTTCACGCTTCTAAATACAATTTTTAAAGCAGAATAAGTCTTAATTTTAGGTCATCTTAACCCTTGTCATGCTGAGCCCGGATATGTCTTATCTTTCAAACAATGTAGATCCAGATCAGATGGCTTCTGAAGAAGCCATCTGATCAGGATCTACACTGTTTGGCATTCAGTTTATGAATTTGTAGCAATAAATTACATCAAGTAATTTGATTGGTTGATAGACAGAAATGGGTGTGGCTTAAATGAATATTCAGCAAGATCAGGGTTAATGGCTCAAACAACTTTGGGACAACGAAAATCTGTTCGAGACAGGGGTAGTTTGAGCCACTGAGGGTTACTGCCAGGAGGCATTAATGGGTTAATTTTGCGACAGCTTTTCAGTATTCTATAATAAAAATGTATGCTGTGTGTACTCATTAGAATCGCCATGATATGGTGATTCTAATGGGTACACACAGCATACATTTGGAAGATTAAAGTCAAAGAAATCCTTAGTTATCCCATTCTACTGCTTATGTAGAGCAATTCTCTACGGACCCCAATATCAGCCACGATTTCCCAAAGGCTCGGCCGTTCTAAGAATACGCGAAAAGTATAAAACCACCTGAACTGCCCAGATTTCCTCAAATTTAATGAAAAATAACAAAATATTAAGATTATGTATAAAAAATGCCAGTTCTGGTATTCCAAATAGCTTTCACGTATCCTTTCGACTACCATAGCATATTTCTGCATAATTGCTGCTCAACACTTTTTGAACGGCCCTCATTTCTTTACATTTTTCAACCAGCCTTTTGATAGGACTGTTTACGAATAAGTTGGTCCCACAACTGTTCACAGTATACATATCAGCCCTCTAAGTAAGAGATACTGGATGAGGACCAGAAGCTTCCAAAACTAGCCAAGAAGACGAAAAAATAGCCTCTGAAATTTTCATTTTGACCTGCTTCTTTTGAGACGACGTGCATGTGCAGCCACAATGAAAACCTAAAAAAAAAAAGACAAAAAAGAGAAGAATGCACACAAGAGATAACAGAGAGTAAGAAGGAAATTTAGTTAGAGAAAAACAAAAAAAAACAAGATGTGTTTGTGAAACACCGATGCCCCCGGACAGCGCCTGTGCAATATGAAAGCCCCATCACTAAAGTATGTCATGGTTGAGGCCACAAGGTCACGAGGTAAAAAATTATGGTACCACTGGAAAGGTCTTGTGAGAAAGAATACACATGTGAAATATGAAAGCTCTATCACTTACCAATCAAAAGTTATGGACTATATTAAAGTTTTTAAAAAGTAGGTCAAACATCAAGGTCAAAGTCACAAGGTCAAAAATTATGGTACCACTAGAAAGGTCTTGTGACAAGGAATGCACATGTGAAATATGAAAGCCCTACCATTTACCAATCAAAAGTTATGGCCAATGTTAAAGTTTTTAAAAAGTAGGTCAAACATCAAGGTCAAGGTCATGAGGTCAAAAATTATGGTACCATTAGAAAGGTCTTGTGACAAGGAATGCACGTGAAATATGAAAGCTCTACCATTTACCAATCAAACGTTACGGCCAATGTTAAAGTTTTTAAAAAGTAGGTCAAATGCCAAGGTCAAGGTCATGAGGTCAAAAATTATAGTACCAATAGAAAGGTCTTGTGACAAGGAATGCACATGTGAAATATGAAAGCTCTATCACTTACCAATCAAAAGTTATGGCCAATGTTAAAGTTTTTAAAAAAGTAGGTCATATGCCAAGGTCAAGGTCATGAGGTCAAAAATTATAGTACCAATAGAAAGGTCTTGTGACAAGGAATGCACATGTGAAATATGAAAGCTCTATCACTTACCAATCAAAAGTTATGGCCAATGTTAAAGTTTTTAAAAATGAGGCCAAAAGTAGGTCAAATGTCAAGGTCCAAGGTCACGAGGTCAAAATTTATGGTACCTCTTGAAAGGTCTTGTGACAAGGAATGCACATGTGAAGTATGAAAGCTGTACCACTTACCATTCAAAAGTTATGCCCAATGTTAAAGTTTTTGCAGACGGACAAACGGACAAACAGACAAACAGACGGACAGAAAGTAGGTCAAATGTCAAGGTCCAAGGTCACGAGGTCAAAATTTATGGTACCTCTTGAAAGGTCTTGTGACAAGGAATGCACATGTGAAGTATGAAAGCTGTACCACTTACCATTCAAAAGTTATGCCCAATGTTATGTTAAAGTTTTTGCAGACGGACAAACGGACAAACAGACGGACAGACCAAAAACTATATGCCCCCCAGAATCTTAGATTCCGGGGGCATAAAAAACAACAAAGTCTGTGTGCATGTTTGACCCAGGACATCACCAGAAAGATTGATTTTATCATACCGAATAGGACATTCAGTTTGCTACAGAAAATGTGTGAGATAAGGCTGACTGGCCCTAAAGATCAGCTTCCAGGTGGAAATGATCTCCCCTACCCCCATTTCAGCCACAATTTCACAAAAGCTTGGTCGTTCTAAGGCTATGTATGTGTATTTGAGTTTCACATCCCACCAACAGCTAAGGTCATACAGAGACGGGCCCTCAGTTTAAAGACTCATCCGAAAGTCTTGAGAAACGGGGGCAGAGCCAGCTATATGAATCTGCACTGTTTGCATAGGTATCTAGATTGAGAGATTGACAGAAAATAAATGTTACTTCTTCAGAGAGCGAGATGTTTTCTATGGGTTCTCTGGTTTTTGCCGACCTCGGTTTAAACCTTTTTGTACCAAATGGAATATTCCTCCTTATATATAGCAGGAGTGCATTTCAAAATTTAGGGGTGTCAGGTTGTGTTTTCTTCAAAACTGATTTGGAAAATGACTGATTTTTTGCAAACAGTGTAGGCCCTGATCAGATGCCGCAGAACGTGGCGCCTGATCTGCACCTGCACTGTTTGCCAGGGCACCCGGTTTGGGTTTCCAGTACAAAATGGGTTAACAGTGGGCGGGCAATTGGTCTTAACAGTTACTTGATAAAAATAAAATAATCTTGAAAGGGCTGTAAAATGCAATTAAAAAAATAATAATAATTTTACTTTAATTAAGTGTTTAAAGATTACTTCACTGTCTGGGTTTTAGAAGCAGTGTAGTTCTGATCAGACTGGCCCATTAGATTATTAGTTGTAGACAAACCATTTAATTATCTTGTCTTGTTTTATTAATCAAGAGGCCGATATGGGGAAATTTGAGAGAGGTGAGAATTTAGCCATTTCATAATAAAACAAGGTTGGTTTTGAAAGTTTGATTTTGATGACAATCTCTATTACAGCAAATTCTACAGTAATGATCCTAAGTATTTGGACAGATAGGCATAAGCAAACAGTGTAGACCCAGATCAGACTGCTCCTGAAGGAGCAGTCTGATCAGGGTCTACACTGTTTGCCATCCCGTCTGCACCTTTTGGACTCCTTTCTGGATCATGAAACAAATTTGTTAAAATTTTAGGAGAACTACAACAATCCCTCAAAGGTGTCTGAATTTTTATGCCCCCGGAATCTAAGATTCTGGGGGGCATATAGTTTTTGGTCTGTCCGTCTGTTTGTCCGTTTGTCTGTTTGTCCGTTTGTCCGTTTGTCCGTCTGCAAAAACTTTAACATTGGGCATAACTTTTGAATGGTAAGTGGTACAGCTTTCATACTTCACATGTGCATTCCTTGTCACAAGACCTTTCAAGAGGTACCATAAATTTTGACCTCGTGACCTTCACCTTGAGATTTGACCTACTTTTGACCTCCTTTTTAAAAACTTCAACATTGGCTATAACTTTTGATTAGTAACTGATAGAGCTTTAATATTTCACATGTGCATTCCTTGTCGCAAGACCTTTCTATTGGTACTATAATTTTTGACCTCGTGTGTGTGTGTGTGTGTGTGTGAAATCGGGTTTAACGTCGCTTTCAACAATTTTTCAGTCATTTTTGACCTCGTGACCTTGAGATTTGACCTACTTTTGACCTCCTTTTTAAAAACTTTAACATTGGCTATAACTTTTGATTGGTAACTGATAGAGCTTTCATATTTCACATGTGCATTCCTTGTCACAAGCCCTTTCTATTGGTACTATAATTTTATAGTTTTTGGTCTGTCTGTCTGTTTGTCCGTTTGTCTGTTTGTCCATTTGTCTGTCTACAAAAACCTTAACATTGGGCATAACTTTTGAATGGTAATAGATAGAGCTTTCATATTTCACATGTGTATACCTTATCACAAGACCTTTCCAGTGGTACCATAATTTTTGATGTCTTGACCTTGAACTTGACCTTTGACCTATTTTTTTCAAAATTTTTAAAAACATTAACATTGGCGCTGTCCGGGGGGCATCAGTGTTTCACAAACACATCTTGTTAGGATTTTTACGGAAACTGAAATATTGTCAAAGAAAACTTAATAAATTAACCTTGTTTTATGACTAGGTGTTTTTAATTTAATTTTTAATTGGTGTTGTGTGATTAATCTTATTTTGAGCCAGCTAATGAGAAAAAGAGTCATTATTGCACAGGGAACCAGCAAAGGCTCAGGCGAGACTAGCGCAGTCTCACCAGAACCTTTCCTGTTGAAAAGACCATGTGTTTGGGCATATTACTTGTCTGGGGAATGACCCGCCAATCAGGGCATAGAGAAATAGATTTAGCTGCTTGATGCTTCCATGCAGTGCTGAAACAGGCCACACATGAGTACTGGTAAACAAACCGCACAGAAGGACTAAGCCTGCCCAGGCAAAGTGGTGTGAGTCGGATGGTCAAATGCATGTAAGACCTATTTTGTTTCATTGGGCCTTAGGGCTTGAGAAGTCATTTCATCTCAATGTCGGGTAAAAGTCACACAAAATTGGAAGCACTTCCAATGTCTCCAAAATGACCTCAATAGTGTTGACAGGGATGTTAAACCTCAATTCAAACATTCATTTGGTATGCAACAATTCTAAATCGTATTCACACACGCTTTAAAAGAACATAAATTAAAAAATGCCTCTGGCTGTGTTTTTCTGTGTTGGCTAATTTTTCTTTTTGCTTATATTGATGTGGCTTTTCTTTGAGCCTGCGCACATCAAAACCAACAGCAAGATGTTGATGACTAGCAAAGACTCGGATCAGCCTGCCAGTCAAGCCAGCTCAGCCAGAGTATTTGGTTGTTACTCTTGTTGAAAAAACATGTAATGAACACCCCTCTAAATCCTACTGGGCTTTGCTGGGTTAACATTATTTTTCTTATTTTTGCTCCAAGACATAGATTGTGGGTGCTTGTTAGAACCGCCTCAATGAGGCGGTTCTAACGAGCACCCACAACCTATGTTTTAAGTAAAAATAGGAAAAATAGCACAAATTTTCTCAGAAAATAAACTGTTTTTGAGATATGAAAAAATGCACTAAGTCACATGGATATGTTACTGCAATGCAGAGTACAGTAAAATTTCTACATTAAGACCACCTTTTGACTGTTCAAAAGTGGTCTTTAAGACCAGTGGTCTTTAAGACCACTTTTGAACAGTTGCAAAGGTGGTCCCTGACAAGTAATTTGATTGGTTGATACACAGAAATGGGTGTGGCTTAAATGAATATTCAGCAAGAGAAGGCTTAATAAGGTTTTCCTGTGCAATGGCCACTTTGCTATATTGAAATGGAGGGAAAGTAGCTGAATATTAGTTTGTATATAATTTTGGTTAACTCCACTTAACCCTTATCCCCTATCTTTGCAAACAGTGTAGAAGAAGCCATCTGATCAGGATCTACACTGTGATTGGTTCATAGTCAGGGATGGGTGTGGCTAAAATGAATATTCAGCAAGAGAAGGGTTAAATATAGTGAAACTGGGGTCTACAGGGCTCTGCATTATTTGTCTTATTTCTGCTCAAAAAATGTTTATTGTGGCTACTTATTTCTGCTCAAAAAATGTTTATTGTGGCTACTTATTTCTGCTCAAAAGCATAGATTGTATGGACTAGTTAGAACCACCATGGTGAGATGGTTCTAATGAATGTCCACAATCCATGTTTTGAGCAGAAATATGTAAAATGGCAATACATTTCTTCTGAAAATTTTCATTTTTGGTGGTAAAATTGTCAATATATAGACGTGTTTATGTAATGTTCCCAGAGGATTCACATCCAATATAAAGCCTTCCTTTCATTGAAAAATGTAAAAAAAACACAAAAAAAAAACAATGCTTTGACAATGCTGCCTGCTACGCATGATTTGTGCGAGTAGGATTAAAAAAAGAGCCATAACGTCTCTTGTGGTCAAGTGGTTAAGGGCATTGTCTCTTAATTGTTATCCTGCTGTTCGAGTCAAATTCTAACTTTGCAAACAAGGTAGATTCTGATCAGAGGGCCATCTGATTAGGATCTACACTGTTTGACATTCAGTTTGTGATTTTTTGGATTAAATTGCATCAAATAATCTGATTGGTTCAAAAGTCATAAATGGGTGTGGCTAAATTAGTCAGTAGGATAAGGGTTAAACAACATGTCGCTCACTACTATGTGTTTGAGCCTCACCCAGGTCACATGTGAGATGCAAATTCCTGTACAGTAGAATTTCAATGGCTCAAACACCGATGGCTCGTTTACCATGGCTGAGTCGAATCCGTTCTTGAGTCCCTAGGAAATTCCTCTACATAAGAAACATAGGGTGATAATTTAGGAGATTTTAGTGTTTTATCTTGCAAATGTATGCTGTGTGTACTCATTAGAATCGCCTTAATGAGGTATGCTGTGTGTACTCATTAGAATCTCCTCAATGAGGCGATTCTAATGAGTACACACAGCATACATTTTTATTTACATACATTTTCATTTACATACATTTTTATTCTAGAACACCGAAAAGATGTCCCAAAGTATATCGTTATGCCTCCTATCAGTAACCCTCAGTTGCTCGAACTACCCCTGTCTCGAACAGATGTTCGAGGTCCCAAAGGGGTTCCAGCAATTGAAGTTCGACTGAATTACATTACGATAACACCCGTGTGACATAGTGTATTCTTTTATATCTCCGAAATTTGTTTGTTTGATTTTAGGTTTAACGTCCCCATCAACACTGTAAAGGTCATTTTGGTGATGCTGCTTCCATTTTTTTGGGACTTTTACCCGACATTGAGATGAAATGACATCACAAGCCCTGTCGCCCAATGAAACCAACAGGGTTTATTAGCATGGACGATCCGCCTCGCACCACGGTTCCAGGACAGGCTTAGATCCTCTAAGCAGTTTACCAGTACTAGTGTGCGGGCCAAATTCAGCTCTGTGTGGAAGCATCATGGAGCCCATATATTTCTTCAAGCCCCTATGGGCGGGGGCTATTTTCATATCTCCGGAATAGCTACTTTTCCGATGAATATTTTTTATATTTTTCTTAATTTTACTCATATCATAGGTTGTGGGTGCTTGTTAGAATCCCCTCATTGGAGCAGAAATAAGAAAAATAATGTATACCCCTATAAACCCCAGTTTTCTCTATGTAAAGTGGGGTTTTTGGGGTGTTCATTTCATGGACTTGTTTACGTGATGGGAAGGTCAGATGGTTTTTCTCTGAGTATCGTATTTTCCCTTTGTATTCGGACAGATATGCCAGAACAAAGAGTGTAATATGTTCTATAAAAGGGTTATCCTTTGGAAGCATGGAATACACCACAGAACTGAAAAATATGGAGTGTATATGTTTTCTGGACCAGACTAGCTAGTTTCGGCCAATTAGGCCTCATCAGTGACCCTCAGATATTTTCACAATTCCACAATAGAATCAATGATTCCAAAGGACAAGAAAATATAATCTACACTATGATGTAGGGCAGGGAGACGTTTTTACCGCCGCCACACATTCCCACACACCAGCTGTAGTGAAGTTAAATATGTTCTATAAAAGGGTTATCCTTTGGAAGCAAGGAATACACCACAGAACTTATAAATATGGAGTGTATATGTTTTCTGGGCCAGACTAGCTAGTTTCGGCCAATTAGGCCTCATCAGTGACCCTCAGATATTTTCAAAATTCCACAATGGAATTAATAAACCCAGATGAGATGCCACAGAATGCAGGGTCTACACTGTTTCCTACTCATTCAGCTGTCTTAAGATTTTAGAACAAGTATGGTAAGGAGTTGAGGTGTCTGAATATTTAGGTTTAATATGGTTCTCCCTTTCCCCCAGCATCAACCCATTGCATGCAGGAAACCCCTAAAGGGCTACCTTGGCAAACAGTGCAGGCCCAGATCAGACGCCTCAGAATGCGGCATCTGATCAGGGCCTGCACTATTTGCTGACAGTATTTTCCATCAAAAATAGAATAAAAATGAAAAAAAAAAAAAGGCCAGACACCCCTATGGTCTTGTCCTACATTTAGCAATGGAAGAGTCCACTAGTATACAAAATGGGTTAATTAACCCTTGTCCTGCTGAATATTCAAATATGCCACAACCACTTCTTATTATCAACCAATCAGATTATTTGATGCAAATTATTGCAACAAATTCACAATCTGAATGACAAACAATGTAGATCCTGATCAGATGGCTTCTTCAGAAGCCATCTGATCTGGATCTACATTGTTTGAAAGGTAAGGCATATCCGGGCTCAGCAGGACAAGGGGTAAGAATTAGTTTGTCATAATTGAAATATTCTTTAGAGGCTGTAAAACACATCTGAGAAAGAAATCAAAGCACTGTCACCACTGGTATTTCTCGTGAGTGTGGGCTGGAAAAATTGTCCTGAACTGAGACTTGTACTGTTTCATGAACCACTTAACCCTTATCTTGCTGAATATTCATTTAAGCCACACCCATTTCTGTCTATCAACCAATCAAATTACTTGATGTAATTTATTGCTACAAATTCATAAACTGCATGCCAAACAGTGTAGATCCTGATCAGATGCCTTCTGCAGATCTACACTGTTTCCAAAGATAGGGGTTGTTGTGAACAGCAAGATAAGGTTAAAATTATATTATTTTATCCCTTATTCTGCTGAATATTTAATTTTGCCACACCCATTTCTGACTCAACCAATCAAATTCCTTGATATATTATAATCATTTAAATTCACAAACTGAATGACAAACATTGTAGCTCCAGATCAGCCATCTGATCTGGATTTACACTTTTTGCAAAGGTAGGGGTTGTCTTGAACAGCAGGATAAGGGCTAATCAGAGTTAACCCTTGTCCTGCTGAATATTTAAATATGTCACACCCACTACTGATTATCAGCCAATCAAATTACTTGATGCAAATTATTGCAACAAATTCATAAACTGGATGGCAAACAATGAAGATCCTGATCAGATGGCTTCAGCAGGACAAGGGTTAACACCTGCAGCATCTGATTTATGTCTACACTGTTTGCTATTATAGTCAGTCATATAGCATTTCTGGGTCAATTAAAAACAGTTGACCCAAAAATGTATCTTGGGGCCAGGTGAGATCACTTTAGGGTACATTTATGATCTTCTACGAAATAATGATATGCTGTGTGTACTCATTAGAATCTCCTCCTTGAGGCAATTCTAATGAGTGTACACAGCATACCTTTTCAAGATGAAATCAGAAAAATAATCCATTTAACCCTTAAGCTGCCGACAAAAACAGCATCTGAAATTGTCTTCGTATGTCATCTGCTGAATCTTCTTGCAAAGTTTTCAAAAATATTTTTGCATTCATGCAAACAGTGTGGACCCAGATCAGACAGCTCCTAGAGGAGCAGTCTGATCTGGGTCCACACTGTTTGCAAAATGACTTCTAAAGTTACCGGCAGACGACAAAGCAAACGACATTTGTTGTGATCGACATGTTATGGGCTAATATTTTAAATAATGTATGAATATCTTGAGCTTTGGGAAATATTCACAAAAGACTCCAGAACTATTTCGAATTAACCATGGTAAACAAACTATCCATGTTTGAGTTATCGAAGTCTTGCTGTAATTGGTTCTTTTTGTTTGGATATGACATGATTGTTGTTTCTCTAACACATTTACGGTTTGGTTGCCAACAACAGTATTATAAAGAGGCTGGGGAGTGTCTTTTGCCAGAAACTGACCACTGACCCTCTGGTTTGAGAAAGGACAGAATGACTGTAAAAAAGATGTCATGATCAATCTCTTTGAAAGAATGTTGCCAATCTGCCAGGTTTTGAACCTTTGACTCGATCATCACATACATGTGATATCTCCCGATTTCGTCGGGATATCCCGATTTCGAACCCCATCTCCCGGTCTCCCGTCCGACGGCCCTAATCTCCCGACACGACAATTTTCCTATAGTAGTTTTCCGCCGACCGACCAATTTAGTGTTAACCACTGTAAAATACCTATGCGGTTAACCGTCAGTGTATTTACGCTAGGCGGTATGCAGGTAAATTGCAATACACACCTGCACAAGTATATCGCAATATGAAAAGAACGTACCGGTGTAACAGGCCAGTTCTTCCCCCCAGTCAATTTCTTCCCCGGGGAAGAACTGGGCCGGCCCGTTTCTTCCCCGGGGAAGAAACTGACTAGTCAGTTTCTTCCCCACCCAGTCAGTTTCTTCCCCACTTGAAATTTTTTTAGAACCATAGAGAACGAGTAATTTATGCCTCACAAATTGTTAAAAATTCGAAAAGAAACCATTCTGAATTAGTTTTGAGTCTTTACAGCTTGAATGGCAAAATTTTCTCTATGCCATACAATATATGGAGATCCAAGGAAATTTTCATCCCAATTCCAGTATATATGATTAATTTTCTTAGCTTTTCATGACATTAATTGGTATTAACTAAACAGATATAATAAGCAACAACTCTTTAGTGCTCCAATCTAAATATAATTTGGAAAGTGGGGGTGGGGAAGAACTGGGCCGGCCCATTTCTTCCCCGGGGAAGAACTGGGCCGGCCCAGTTCTTCCCCACCCCAGATTTTTCTGTTTACTATAAATTCTTGTGATAAATTTTCTTCACTTTTAAAGACATAAATTGGTATTAACTACAGAGATATGATAAGCAACAAATGTTTGGCCCTTAAGTTTTAATAGAATTCAGAGACTGGGGGTGGGGAAGAACTGGGCCGGCCCAGTTCTTCCCCACCCCAGATGTTTCTGTTTACTAATAATTCTTGTGATAAATTTCCTTTGCTTTTTATGACATTAAATTGCTATAAACTAAACAGATATAATAAGCAATGATTGTTTGGAGCTCAAATCTCAATAGAATTTGGAGACTGGGGTGGGGAAGAACTGGCCCGGCCCGTTTCTTCCCCACCCAAGATTTTTCTGTTTACTAAAAATTCTTGTGATAAATTTTCTTCACTTTTAAAGACTTAAATTGGTATAAACTAAACAGATATAATAAGCAACAAATGTTTGGCACTTGAATTTCAATAGAATTCGGAGACTGGGGGTGGGGAAGAACTGGGCCGGCCTGTTTCTTCCCCACCTTTGGGTAGTGTTGTACAGTTATGTTGATTATATTGCTGAAGATGTCTTGGGTGGGGAAGAACTGGGCCGGTCCATTTCTTTCCCACCCTTGGTAGTTGTTGTACTGTTAAATCAATTATGATGTTGAAGGTGTCTGGGGTGGGGAAGAACTGGGGCGGCCCATTGCTTCCCCACCCCTTGGTAGTGTTGTACAGTTATATCACTGAAGATGTGATTTGAACACCAAACAGTTTTTGCTTATTATATCTGTTTAGTTAATACCAATTTATGTCTTAAAAAGCGAAGAAAATTTATCATAAGAATTTTTTGTTTGGAGCTCAAATCTTAATAGAATTTGGAGACTGGGGGTGGGGAAGAACTGGGCATAGCTTCCCAGCCCCAGATTTTTTCTGTTTACTAAAAATTCTTGTGATAAATTTTCTTCACTTTTAAAGATATAAATTGGTATTAACTAAACAGATATAATAAGCAACAAATGTTTGGCCCCTAGATTTCAATAGAATTCGGAGACTGGGGGTTGGGAGAGAACTGGGCCGGCCTATTTCTTTCCCACCCTTGGGTAGTGTTGTGCAGTTATGTCAGCTACATTGCTGAAGATGTCTTGGGTGGGGAAGAGCTGGGCCCGTCCGTTTCTTTCCCACCCTTGGTAAGTGTTGGTCTGTTATGTCAATTATGATGTTGAAGGTGTCTGGGGTGGGGAAGAACTGGGCCGGCCCGTTTCTTCCCCACCCCTGGGTAGTGTTGTACAGTTATGTCATTTATATCACTGAAGATGTGATTTGAACACCAAACAGTTTTCGCTTATTATATCTGTTAAGTTAATACCAATTTATGTCTTAAAAGGGAAGAAACAGGCCAGCCCAGTTCTTCCCCACCCCCAGTCTCTAAATTCTATATTGATTTGAGCTCCAAACATTTGTTGCTTATTATATCCTTTTAGTTTATACCAATTTATGTCTTAAAAAGCGAAGAAAATTTATCACAAGAATTTTTTGTAAACAGAAAATCTAGGGTGGGGAAGAAACAGGCTGGCCCAGTTCTTCCCCACCCCATGTCTCCGAATTCTATATTGATTTGAGCTCCAAACATTTGTTGCTTATTATATTGTTTTAGTTTATACCAATTTATGTCTTAAAAAGCGAATAAAATTTATCGCAAGAATTTTTTGTAAACAGAAAAATCTGGGGTGGGGAAGAAACGGGCCGGCCCAGTCCTTCCCCACCCCCAGTCTCCAAATTCTATTTAGATTTGAGCTCCAAACATTTGTTGCTTATTATATCTTTTTAGTTTATACCAATTTATGTCTTAAAAAGCGAAGAAAATTTATCACAAAAATTTTTTGTAAACAGAAAAATCTGGGGTGGGGAAGAAACGGGCCGGCCCAGTTCTTCCCCACCCCCGTCTCGTAATTCTATATTGATTTGAGCTCCAAACATTTGTTGCTTATTAAATCTTTATAGTTTATACCAATTTATGTCTTAAAAAGCGAAGAAAATTTATCACAAGAATTATTTGTAAACTGAAAAATGTTGGGTGGGGAAGAAACGGGCCGGCCCAGTTCTTCCCCACCCCAAGTCTCCAAATTCTATTTAGATTTGAGCTCCAAACATTTGTTGCTTATTATATCTTTTTAGTTTATACCAATTTATGTCTTAAAAAGCAAAAAAAATTTATCACAAGAATTTTTTGTAAACAGAAAAATCTGGGGTGGGGAAGATACGGGCCGGCCCAGGTCTTCCCCACCCCCAGTCTCTGAATTCTATATTGATTTGAGCTTCAAACATTTGTTGCTTATTAAATCTTTTTAGTTTATACCAATTTATGTCTTAAAAAGCGAAAAAAATTTATCGCAAGAATTTTTTGTAAACAGAAAAATCTGGGGTGGGGAAGAAACGGGCCGGCCCAGTTCTTCCCCACCCCCAGTCTCCAAATTCTATTTAGATTTGAGCTCCAAACATTTGTTGCTTATTATATCGTTTTAGTTTATACCAATTTATGTCTTCAAAAGCGAAGATAATTTTTCACAAGAATTTTTTGTAAACGGAAAAATCTGGGGTGGGGAAGAAACGGGCCGGCCCAGTTCTTCCCCACCCCCAGTCTCCAAATTCCATTTAGATTTGAGCTCCAAACATTTGTGGCTTATTATATCTGTTTAGTTAATACTAATTTATGTCTTAAAAAGGGGAAAGAAAATTCATCAAAAATGCTTGAATATGGATGCATATTTTATTGCATCACCATGAATGGTGTAGCATAGAGCAAATTTTGTCATTCAAGCTAAAAGGACACAGAAGTTATTCAGAATGGTCTCTTTTCTCATTTATAACAAATTGTGAGCTGAAAATTGCTCGTTGACTATGGTTCTGAAAAAAATTTCAGGTGGGGAAGAATCTGACTGGGTGGGGAAGAAACTGACTAGTCAGTTTCTTCCCCCGGGGAAGAACCGGGCCGGCCCAGTTCTTCCCCCGGGGAAGAAACGGGCCGGCCCAGTTCTTCCCCGGGGAAGAACCGGGCCGGGGGAAGAAACTGACCGTTACACCGGTAAATACAATTATTAAAATGCAACCCGCATCAAGCCGCAAACAATGTGATAAAAAGCGAGAAATTCAATAAGGAAGAAATGTGATGTTTGCATACATTTATTACTGATCACCGATTTGCTCAAGTTGCCAACGCTATTAAACCGTTTACACCCGAGGCGGGCCTTATTGATAAGCCGACAATTAACAATGTGACAAGGTGTGAATACTAGTCAATCAAGATATACCAGTTATAGCTTATTTAATCCCTTTGTAATTGACACGTGTAGACGCTAAATATTATTCCCGCCAAAACAGAGCAAAGCAGACGCTGTTTTTTTTCTACGCGTCTGTAAACCGTTATTCTTTTATTAATCATAGAACTGGGTAATTACGTAGTGACATTTTCTATTTAAACCCGAGAAAAATATTTTTGCCGTTTTTAACGGAAGAAAGAAATATGCCCCACGTGACACCAATGAAAATTCGTGCATGCTTTTTGGCCTTTGACAGGTGAACGCGCTAAATATTTTTCCCGCCAACACAGAGCAGAGCAGACGCTGGTATTTTCTAAGCATCTGTATGTAGTTTTTCATTTATTAATAAACATAGAACCGGAGTTTTGCAGGGTGAAATTTTCTATTCAAACCTGTTTCATTTTTGGCTTGCGAGAAAAAATATTTTTGCCGTGTTTTTAATGGATCTTTTATGAAAAAAATATGCCCCCAAGTTAAATCAATAAAAATCATGCATGCTTATTAGTTCCGAGGCACGTTTTGGGGATGATAAGAGAAGGGGTGTAAGAGTATGAGTAATTTTTTGCTATGCGGGTTTTCTGAACGTTGTTTTTTTTCTGCCAGGTGCTAGGTGGGTATTTAACACCGATCTATTGGTCAGTGCTTGTTCTTTGATCGTTCTTCCGAGAAATTGTCTCTCTATTAAAATACAAAATGGAAGTTTGTCGTCTGCTGCTTTCTTTTTCCAAGCTTTTATAACATATTTTTGCAGAAAGGCAAACAGTGTGGACCGTCATCAGAATGCTCTGCAGTCTGATCTGGGCCCACACTGTTTTCAAAAAAGATTTTTAATGCAGATGACAAAGCAGACAACAATTGTCGTGTTGGCATGTTATGGGTGAAAAAGTGCTTCAGAGGTAAATTTTAACCAAAAACAACATCACTTTTTACCGCGGAAAAATCTCCCGATTTGGGACCCCAATCTCCCTATATGAAAATCAAAATCTCCCTATTTGGATCCAAGAAAATATCACATGTATGTCATCAGTCCTACCCGCATTTTACTGGGATGATATGAGTAAAAGAAATAGAGGAGTAATAGTATAATTCCTATATTAAGACTATATTATTTTAAGAGGCTGGGAAGTATCTTTTGCCAGAAACTGACAACAGACCCTCTTGAGTGGAATTGATTGATTGATGTTTAACGTCCCCGTCAACACTGTATAGGTCATTTTGGAGACGTTGCTTCCATTTTTGTGGGACTTGTACCCGACATTGAGATGAAATGACATCTCAACCCCTATCACCCAATAAAACCAATAGGGTTTATCAGCATGGACTCACACCGCATTGCCTGGGTAGGCCTAGAACCCCTAAGCGGTTTACCAGTACTCGTGTGCAGTAGGTTTCAGCTCTGCTTGGTAGCATTATGCAGCCCATATATTTCTTCAAGCCCCGATGGGCGGGGGCCGTAGTTTGAGTGGAAAAAGGACAGAATGACTGTAAAAAAGATTTCATGATCAATCTCTTTGAAAGAATGTTGCTGATCTTCCAGGTTTTGAACCTGTGACCTGATCACCAGTCCTACGCGCATTTTACTGGGGTGATATGAGTATTAACAGTAAAATTCCTATATTAAGACCACCTTTGGGACTGTTCAAAAGTGGTCTTAAGGACCACTTTTGAACAGTCCCAAAGGTGGTCTCTGACCAGAGAACACTGTATACAGAAAACAAAGAAAAAATAACTGCAACCTACTAAATAAGCTTTTTAAGGGAGAATTTATAGTCACAATTTTAGCCGGTCATAACCCTTGTCCTGCTGAGCCCGGATATGCCTTACCTTTCAGACAATGTAGATCCAGATCAGATGGCTTCTGAAGAAGCCATCTGATCAGGATTTACATTGTTTGTCATCCAGATTGTGAATTTGTTGGAATTACTTGCATCAAGTAATCTGATTGGTTGATAATCAGTAGTGGAGGTGGCATAATTGAATATTTAGCAGGACAAGGGTTAATGAGGAATTTCACTGTATGAACATGAGTGGTCATTTCATATGAAATTTATGTAACAAGCCTTTGGCGAGTTTGATATTGAGTTTTTCCTATAAAAATGACCACTGAGGTAAGACTTTTAATGATCCTAAACATTCGGACACCTTGATGACTTGCTGTAATTCTCCTAAAATTTTAACAAGTTTGTTTCATGGTCCAGCAAGGACTCCAAAAGGAGCAGTCTGATCTGGGTCTGCACTGTTTGCTTAGGTCTGTCTATCCCAGTACTTAGGATCATTACGGTAACACTTTTAACCCAGTTTGTATCGGAAACACCAAAACGGGTGATTGGTAAACAGTTTGACTGAGTGAGTGTTCGAGTTTTACGTCTCACCAACAGCTAAGGTCATATGGAGACGGGACCTCGGTTTAAAGACTCATCCGAAAGTATGGAGAAGCCTGGGATTGATTCTGCGACTCCTGGTTTACAAGGCATAACCACTACACCACAGAGGCTTCTAATTGTTAAACAGTGCAGGCCCAGTTCAGACACTACAGAATGTGGGGTCTGATCTGGGCCTACACTGTTTGCAAAAAGTTCAGCAAATAATTTTGAAGAAATGCAACCGGATACCCCTAAATTTTGAAATGGACTTGTGCTTTATGTAAGGTAGAATATTCCATTTAGTACAAAATGGGTTAAATCGGATTTTATTGCCAAACTACAGGGTTTTTAGTACACGGTCATGATGTCGCGCACCAGTTTGTTTGTTTGATTTGAGGTTTATCGTCCCCATCAACACTGTATATAGGTCATTTTGGAGACGTTGCTTCCAATTCTGTGGGACTTTTACCCGACATTGAGATGAAATGACATCTCAAGCCCTGATGCCCAATGAAACCAATAGGGTTTATAAGCATGGACGGTCTGACTCACACCGCTTTGCCAGGGCAGGCTTAGATCCTCTAAGCAGTTTACCAGTACTCGTGTGCGGTTGGTTTCAGCTCTGGGTGGAAGCATCATGCAGTCCATCTATTTCTTCAAGCCCCAATGGGCGGGGGCCAGTCGTGCACCAGTAAGCGTATGTTTTTACACATGGATGTATTTTTATGAGATGATTTTATCCACTTAATAACCATGCATGATGCTTCTGTGCAGAGCCCACGGAACATAAGAACTGGTAAACTACTTAGGTCTAAGCCTGCCCTGGCAAAATGATTCCAGTTGGGCTGCCCCTAGTCATAAACCCTATGTAGTAGGCTACAATTATTCTTTCTTTGTGGTTTCTGCATTCAAAGTCCTCTGGTCATAGACCACCTTTGGGACTGTTAAAAGTGGTCTTAAAGACCACTTTTTAACGACTGTTAAAAAGTGGTCTTAAAGACCACTTTTTAACAGTCTAAAAAGTGGTCTTAATATAGGAATTCTACTGTATTGTACAGGGTAAGCACTGAACATTGACCGGCCCCACGCCCATTGGGGCTTAAAGAAATAAATGGGCTGCATGATGCTTCCACGCAGAGCTGAAACCGACCCGCACACGAGTACTGGTAAACCGCTTAGAGGATCTAATCCTGCCCAAGCAAAGCGATGCGAGTCGGTCCGTCCATGCTTATAAACAATATTGGTTTCTTTGGGTGACAGGGCTTGAGATGTCATTTCATATCAATGTTGGGTGGAAGTCCCACAAAATCAGAAGCAATCTCTGTAAAATGACCTAAACCTCAAATCAAACAAACAAACAGTGATGTTATCTGATAAAAAAAAATATATATATGTCGGTATTTTAACCCTTTCTGTAGAAGCGTCTGTGGTATAGTGGTTATGCTACTCGCCTTGTAAACCAGGGGTTGCAGGATCGATCCTGGGCTTCTCAAGACTCTCTGGTGAGTCTGTTAACCGAGGTCCTGTCTCCAAATGACCTTAGCTGTTGGTGAGACGTAAAAACTCAGACCTTTCTGTTTCCAATAATGACTAAAGCAGATATTTCAAAAAAAAAAATTCTCTTATTTTTCTCAGCGGGCTCTAGGACACACGATTCCCATGAATCATCAAGCAGATGATTCACATGAAATGTCAAGCTCATTTTTATCTGTAAATAAGAGACCAAAAAAGGTCATCTGCTACATAATTTGCTGGGCATTTGAAGGATTTATATTAAATTTTTAATAGCACAAGATAATTGCAAAATTCAGGTGTCAGGTTGTGTTTTCTTCCAAATTTATTTGGAAAATGGCTGAACTTTTACCAAATACTGTAGACCCAGATTAGATGCCGTATTCTGCAGCGTCATATCCGGGCCTGCACTATTTGCCAATTACTTGTTTTGAAGTTTCTGGTACAAAATGGGTTGATACTGCCAACTTCAATTTTCAAAGAGAGCAATAATTTAAAAATTCTATGTGTGAGATTTCAAATTTTATATTAAATAAAAAAGTGTCTATCTTTAATTAATCTAAAAATTGAAATCTTTCAAAATTTTAAAGAGTGATATTGGTTATAAAATCAGATGTGTTAAAAAACTTCAGGACTTTAAGAAAAACATCTGAAAATGTCACCTGTTTATGTGCATCTTCTTGCAAACTTTTATCCATAAAATGCCAATAACAACAATTGTTGTCTGCTTTGTTGTCTGCCAAGTACTTTAAAATAAGTTTTTGCAAACAGTGTGGATGCAGATCAGACTGCTCCTTTAGGAGCAGTCTGATCTGGGTCAACACTGTTTGCCTGAGTGTATGCAAAATTATTTTTGACAAGTTTACAAAAGGATTCAGTCCTTTACAAAAGAATAAGCAGACGATATTTTCCTATGTAGGTTTTCTCTGCGTCTTAAGGGTAAAAATACTATTGCAAACAGCATGGACCCTGATCAGACTGCTTCTAGATGAGCAGGCTGATCTGAGTTCATGCTGTTTGCAACAATGACTTTTAAAGTAACCAGCAGATAACAAAGCAGATGACAATTGTTGTGATTGACACTTTAAGGGTCAGAGCTGAAAAAAGTGATTTTCACTCTTAACAGGTGAAAGTCCGCATACATGTAACTGAGATTATTAACTATTGGCCTGCTGAATACCTTAATTTTGCCACACTCATTTCTGACAATCAGCCAATCAAATTGCTTATGCAATGTATTCGTTCAGTTCACAAGCAGTGTAGATCCTGATCAGACACATTCTTGCTTCTTCAGAGGCCATCTGATCTGGATCTACACTGAAGAATTTGATGTTCAGCAGGTCAAAGGTTAATAATCTCAATTGAAATAAACAAGAAAAGAAGAGAAGTCATTTGTTCAATTTAATTTATGGAAAAATATAATATGATACAGAGCTATATATACAGTTTATACAACATAATTTGGCATGCCATAATGATCCTAATTATTGGGCCCAGATAGGGCTAAGCAAATAGTGCAGACCCAGATCAGACTGCTCCTGAAGGAGCAGTCTGATCAGGGTCTACACTGTTTGCCATTTGTTCTTGCCCTTTTGGTGTCCCGTCTGGATCATGGAACAAATACGTTGAAACTTTAGGAGAATTACAGCAAGTCCTCAAGGTATCCAAAATTTTAGGATTTTTACAGTAATATAATACAAAGCTATATACAGTTTATACAACATTATTTTGGCATACATATATTTTGTCTTCCATATGCCTTTCAAGTTCTTATTTTGTAATTTTATTAACCATAATTTGTCAATCAAATCTTATGGTACCTTGAGCAAACAGTTTAGACCAAGATCCTTCTGATTTGATCTAGACTGTTTTCAATTCTACCAGCACTGTATTTAGGTGGTTTACTGTAGGTGTCATAATGTTTGATAAATTACAGTAGCTGCTCAAATCCTCAGCCAAATGTTTCTACAACAGTCCCAATGGTTATAAAGCTTTATTTCATGCTCAACTTACTTGAAATTTATCTTGCTCATAAATTTTAAAATGCCAACAATTGTTGGCATTTTAAAATTTATGAGCAGGACAAATGACATTCTTGAAAGATCTGAGCAGGAAAGTTGCCTCATTTACTTGTATTTTAGTTTCTATTATCATTATAAACTTCCTGCTCAACTGAGTTGAACTTGAAAAAAGTTTTATAACCTCTGGGCCAAACTTCTGTGGCATATTCATTAAAAGACAGGACACTTAGTCACTATGTTACACACTTTGATAGGTTCAAGCCCCTCTTAGGTTACTGAACAGAACATAACAGAACAGAAGTTTATATAATATTAGACTTATGTCTACCTCAGATGAATTTTTGGCTTGTATAAGTGAAACATTCTTGAGAGGTCCGTAAAACCAATACAAAAAAAAACACAAAAAAAACAGAAATCAGTAGCACATTTATGTGTTATTTTTTCTATATACATGTATACAAAACAGTCACTCTTAGAACGCTGGTGTGGTTGCTGATAATGCAAAACATTGCCAGGAACAAATGAACCCTTATCCCTTAAGACGTCGAGAAAAACTGCATTTGAAAATGTCGTCTGCTTATGTCATCTGCTGATTTTTTTTTGCAAACTTTTTAAAAAATATTTTTGCATACAGGCAAACAGTGTGGGCCCAGATCAGACTGTTCCTACAGGAGCAGTCTGATCTGGGTCCACACTGTTTGCAAAAAAAAAAAAAAAATACTTTTAAGGTAACCTGCAGCTGGCAAAGCACAAGACAATTGTCGTGATTGGCAGTTTATGGGTTAACCCTTAACCTGCTCTTCACAACAACTCCTACCTATGAAAACAGTGTAGATCCTGATCAGATGGCTTCTGCAGAAGCCATCTGATCAGGATCTACACTGTTTGTCATTCAGTTTGTGAATTTGAATGAAAACATTATGCTATCTTATCTGATTGGCTGATAGTCACAAATGGGTGTGGCTAATAAAATTATTCAGCAGGATAAGGGTTAAATCACACTAAACAAACAAAGCAGATGTTGTTTTGCAAATATATTAGGAAAAATGGACTTGACATTTCACGTGAATTGTCTGCTTTACAGACAATTCACATGAAATGCCAAACCAGATTCTCTCTGAAGTATACCTTAATAGAAAATACAATGTCACCTGTTATGAGTATTTGCTGGGCACCTTTAGAGTTAAATATCAATGTTAAAAGTACCTGGGTACTCAGTTCTTGACATGAGCTGCCATGGGTCTCAAACATGTTGAGTTAGCAAACCCCCACAAAAAAATCAGATTAGCTAAAAAATCAGTAAAATGGATGAAATAGGCATATACACACACTGAACAATAAATCCTTATCCCGCTAAACAAAACATACCCTATCTTTGCAAACAGAGTAGATCCAGATCAGATGTCTTCTAAAGAAGCCATCTGATCAGGATCTGCACTGTTTGTCATTCAATTTGCAAAAAGTAGGGGTTTTTGTGTTCAGCTGGATAAGGGTTAAATAATTCAAAATTCAAGCATAGGAAACTTAACTCTTTGAGCTCCACACAAAATTATAGAGCAGATAACAACCAAAATTGTTTTCAATTATTTTTCAGAGAAAAAAGGTGCTTGGCATTTCATATAGATTGATTCACACTTAATGTCAAGCCTTATTTTCTCTTAAAAATGGGGTGAAAATATCCTTGAAAAATGCCGTCTGCTAGTCGTGTCATAACTCCAAGCCTGAGATGCCAAGAAAAACTTACTCGAAATATCATTTGTTAGTGGTCTGCAGCATCTTCTTGCAAACTTAAAAATATTTTTTTTTGCTTAACAGGCAAACAGTGTGGACCCTGATCAGCAGTCTGCTCTGGTCCACACTGTTTGCTAAAATGACGACAGACAACAAAGCAGATGACAATTTTTGTGCTTGGCTAACCCTTTCAAGCCTGCAGACTATCTAAGCCTGTCCAGGAACTGCGGTGCGAGGCGGACCGTCCATGCTAATAAACTCTATTGGTTTCATTGGGCGACAGGGCATGAGATGTCATTTCATCTCGATGTCAGGTAAAAGTCCCACAAAATTGGAAGAAACGTCTCCAAAATTACCTTTACAGTGTTGACGGGGACGTTAAACCTAAAATCAAACAAACAAAACAAGCCTGCAGACTGGTACTTACAGGTATGCAAATAGTGTAGATTCAGATGAGATGGCTCATAATCAATAATCTTGACATTTGCAGACGTCATTTTCATATTTTTCAGAGAAAAAATATGGCTTGACATTACATGTGAATCATCTGCATAGCAGACGATTCACATGTAATGTAATGGTAAGCCTTATTATTTTTCTTTGATACATAATTTAAAATTTGAAAAATAAAATTGCTGTTGCTGTAAAAGTTTGCATGGTGCTATAAGGTTAAAACAGGTTACTCGATCATAGTAACATGCCTTTGGAGAAATGTTCTGCTAAGACTTGTTAACATAATATCCTTTTCACTTGAGTCACTAATTAGCACATTTGTAGAAATTTGTATTTTCACAAAAACATCAATATACAATAGTTTGTAAATTCTGTGAATTTTCAATGTTTATATATAGAACGTCGGCTGAATATACATAATTTCATTTACCTTTCTACGTTTGCTTACTCTAGCCTCTTCACGTTTCTGTCCGACAAAGCTCACCATGTGCGAATACTCCGGAAATTTGCTGAGGAAATAGTTGGGAACCTGTTTACGAGTATTGTTTGTTCTGTTTCGCTTGTTCGCAAACCAAGATTTTACCTGCCCGATGCTGATCCCACATGTCATTGCTAATTGTTGTTTTTCTTCCTCTGTAGGGTAAGGGTTGTTGACATGTGCTTCAAACCATTCATTTAGAATTACTCGGGCCCTTTCATTTAATACACTGTATGTTTTGTTGTCATTGGTGGTAGAGTCACAGTTCTCTTTAATAGCAGTTTCGTTGGTTGGGGTTTTGATAGCACGCTTTCGTCGACCTGTTCCTTGGTACTTGTACTTGATTGGATGCTGGTTCCCAGTGATTGACAGGGTATTGAAGCATCGGACACGTTTGTTGGCCATCCATTTCTTCACCTGTCGAGTCGTGATGTTTGTTAGCTTTGCTAGATGTTCAACTTCTTCATCGCTAGGATATGGGTAGTGTACATGAGTTTGATACCAGTTGGTTAGAATGTTTGTGGCTTCACCATTTAGCATACGATGAGTTTTCAGCACAGGAGTTTGATAGTCAGCATTGTTATCCAAGTTTGTCAACGAGTCAACCTGTTCATTTACTGTCTCATCCTCAGGAATATCAATGACTACATCTTCACAAGATTTTCGTTTTCTAGAATTTGAAGAAAAACATTCATTTCTACTGTTATTCAGATTTTGGGTTGATACATTGTTCCATGAGCTATTTGATAAATTGTCCATGTAAGAATTGCTCAGGTTTCCACTGGTGTTGGCACAAATCTCACCCAGTGGTGACACTTTCTGACTGTCAGGTGTATAGTTAACAGTTACATCCCTTCTCAGTTCAGGTGTAAAACTAACAGTTGGACCACTACACAGTTTCTGAATCTCATTTAGAGCCACACTGATGTTCTTTGGTTGGGTGAAATTTAGTTTGTAAGTTGGTTGAGGAGTATGAAGTTTCGTTGATGATAAATGATCACTGTTTGAGTCCGAGTCACTGTTCAGAATGCCCTGAGATGAAACACTATCTGGTGAATCACTTGTGCTGCTGTCAGGTGGAGTAATCCAGTTACTAGCAGTCTCGGGGTACACAGAATTTGTAACTGTAGACGCATGCTTCGGTTTATCAGGAGTAGCACTAATTCCACTTTCACTTAGGCACTGCTGAAGTAAGTCTTTCTCTGTGACTGGATTCTTGATGGGACTTAGGTTTAGTGCATGGTCTGAATGTTTATTCACTGTAATGTCTGTGTTTGTTTCCACTGTGTCATTGTCCTTGTTCTCACAGTCTATTGTTTCAACATCAATCTCATCAATTTCAAAGTCCTCAGAATTAACACTGCCATTTAGATAATCATTATCATCATCGTCTTCTTCTTTGTGGTTTTTATCATCACTGGTGTTGAATTTCAGTTGTCTAACTGCGGTTAGCTTTGATTCATCCACTGGCTGTAATAAAAGTGATGCTCCTTGAGTAGGCTGTGGCTGTAGTCCTTTTCTTGTCAGAACAGCATTTTCTTTGTTGGATTGCTGGACTGCACTTCTGATGTCATCTGCTTTCTGGATCAAAATGTCAAGTTTAGCTTCTGTGTTCTTCACAAGTTGAACACGTTCTTTGTCGTAGTAAGCATTCATGGTGACCTTGACCTTTTCATCTGGACAGGAGTGTAGAGCTCTGTAGCGTCCCATTTCAATATGACCTACTTCTGTGCTATATTCATTTTCAACGGATAGCCCATCAGCGCTGATTGCAGGGTCGATACGAACTTTCAGTAGCTTGTCTTGGAGTTTCATATGCTGCATGTAGACTTCTTGACCACTGCCCATGTCATTGACTTCTGTCGGTGCTCTGGCTGTTGTCTTGGGAACATGCATCAAGTTCCAGCTGGTTGTGATGAGACTGGCAGGAACTTGCATCTGAAGGCATTCTTGTACTAGAAGTGATTGAAGGTCACGGAACATAGGGTTGCTCTTTAGTCTCTTGAGGTAGTCAGGGTCGTAGATTGGTCGCATGTCTCTGGTCGCTGCTGGTGAGTACATCCCGTAGAAGGCATAAGGATTGCTTGGCGAAGTAATGCTTGGGAAGTCCAGGTGTAGAGGTGATGGAAGTGTGTTCAGAGATCCGTAGGGAGTACCACTCAAATTGAGTGGTGCTGGGGTGGCAAAGGATGGATAATTCTTGGTAGAGTTGTTGCCTCTCTCACACTCCAGGGAGTTTAATGTTGCAGCAGTGAAATCCATGTTTGATTTGAATAATTAGCACTATTTGTTTTAAAAGTTATTCACTTCAGCACATTAATATTATCATTCACATATAATCCTGGTTAGATAGTAAATCCAAATGTATTGTTGCCACAGAAATCTGAGAGTTCAGAAACTTTATAAATATATCCAAATTAATGCACAATATCTCAGAATCTTGTTTGAATACACTTTCGGCAAATTTATGGTTTAAGGTTAATACCTAAAATAATAACTCCTCATGTATCTGAATCAATCACAATCAATCACAATCAATAAGAATCAATCACAAATATAGATAATATTCCTCATTAATGTCTTGTAGTGAAGTTCACTAAAGTGATGCTTACTCATAGAAGCCCAAAGTTTTATATACTAAAAACCAAGAAATGTCTATAATTTTCTACTCGACATATTGGGCTCAAATTGTTGAGAAAACATGTTTTTGAGTTTCAAAGGCAGGTAAAAGGTAATTTGCTTCTCAATCTGTTTTGATGTTTTCCTTTTAAAAACAATTACCTTTCCTTAACAAATCTTTTATCACCTTTAATCACTTATTGAGTACCTTTGAAAAGAAAACAGCTAGTCCAAAGGCTGTCCCTTAATTGGGAGTCAATAGCTACTGATTGGGGGCTGGGATCAAAGGGTTGTTTGTTTTGAGGAGAAGGTCTCAAATTATTCAATCTTTTAATATTAATAAGGGCTTAAAGGGGATAAGTATCCAACCCTTCTCAATATCAAATTGTAGTAAAAACAATTGGCAAGTGGAAATGAGATATTAGGATATTGATAATAGAACAATAGGGGCTTAAGAGCTGAACCCTGAAACTGTAGAATGCTTTTGATTGAGAAAATTATAGAATCTGTGAAGTTGACTTGAACCAAAAAAAAATATTAAGTGAAACAATCTTGTTGAGCTTTCCTTGTGTTGTTTTAATATATCAAACCTGCACAAGAGCTCAAATGGATATTTGATGGCAATTTAGGATAATTTTTCCATGTTTCTCCATCAGTATTCAACTGAATCACCTAAACTTTAGGGATATTTTTTTTCTATGTCCCTCCATAGAATAACCCATGTTGAAGGTATTCATTAGAATTGCCCCAGTGGGAAGAAATCGGCTCAGTGAGGCGATTCTAATGAATACCCTCAACATGTTTTCATGGAGATATAAAGAAAAATATCTATTACGAAAACACGCCTATACAAATACAGAATAAACTTTACCGGCAAAAAAAAAAAAAAATTAAATGAAAAATTATGATATTTTTCTTATTTCTGCTCAAAATATAGATTGTGGGTACTCGTTAGAACTGCCTCATTGATGCGGTTCTAACAAGTACCCACAATCTATGTTTTAGAGCCGAAATAAGAAAAATAAGGTTTATCATGTAAACCCTAGTTTTACTATATAAAAGATAAAAGTGGGGTTCAAGGGGGTGAAAATTATATAGGTGTGTTTTCGTGATGCACCTCACTGAGATGATTCTAATGAATACCCACAACATAGGTTTTTATGGAGAAATAGATAAAAAAAAATCTAGTGAAAACCCACAACAGGTTTATGGATAAATAAAGAAAAAATCTTATGAATACCCACAACATAGGTTTTTATGGAGAAATAATATCGCCTCACTGAGGCAATTCAAATGAATACCCACAACATAGGTTTTTATGACGAAATAAAGAAAAACATTTCTAATTCTCAACAAAAACACACCTTATCTGTTGCTTTGGGTTCAGCCCACTTTTCCCTGAACAGAATCTTCCATCTTAAATATAGCAGGGCCCATTTTTAAATAAAGGGATGTCAGGTCTGGTTACTTTGACTGCCCAAAAAATGAAAAGTTCTGATATTTTTCATATTTCTGCTCAAAACATAGATTGTGGTAACTGGTTAGAACTGCCTTGGTGAGGTGGTTTCAACAAGTCCCCACAACCTATGTTTTTGAGCAGAAATATGTAAAATGATGTATACACCTGAAAACCACAGTTTTACAATATAAGTGGGGTTTAAGGGGGTCAAATGTATATAGGTGTGTTCTTAAGTGATGGGAATTGTGAAAACCTTCTGCAAACTCTGTAGGTCCCGATTTAGGCCTGCACTGTTTAGTGTTTGCCTGCATCTGGGTTTTATTTGTGGTTAGATAGCTGTTTTTAAATTTCAGTCTGCTTATTTTGAAAAATAAAAAATATGATACATGATATTGTTATAATGTTTTCTGAAAAAAATTAGTTTTCATTTCAAAATCAGAAATAAATACTAGAAATAAATACTCTCTTGGAAAAAAAGAGTAACAATGTTTATGCATTATTTTATTCTTGTTCAAAATAAAAAACAGCTTGGGAATCAAAACAAAGAAAAAGAAAACATATTTTTATAACACTGTTTATTATAAATAAACAAATAAATCAGCAAGTGAATAAAAATTTATAATGGAGAATTTTTTTTTCAGATTCATGAAATAGATAAATGAGAAGAAACATAAATAAATTATCATATTATGAAAACAAAAATAATTGTTATCGGTGGGTGGATGTTTTTGTTTTTTTGTATTTTGAAAAACAAATATTGTTAAAAAGACAAAAGGAAAAAAAAATAGTTTGGCCAAGCCAAAGGAAAAGGTGCCCAGTGAATACTTATCAGACTATACATCCATGCAGTCTGATCATATTCTTCAATTTTTGCTGTATGGATATTTCGTGACATTATAAACCCACATAACATGTCAATCACAACAATTGTTGTCTGCTTTGTCATCTGCTGGTAACATGAATGGTCATTTTTGGCAAACAGTGTGGACCCAGATTAGACTGCTAAGTAATTTGATGGTTTGGATTGGTTTCAACTTTATTTTTTTTTGTTTAATACATACATCTTTTACACAGGTAGTAACCCATTGCATGCAGGAAACCACTAAAGGTGTACCTTGGCAAACAATGCAGGCCCAGATCAGACGCCGCAGACTGCTGCGTCTGATCAGGGCCTCCATTTTCACAACCTAACACCCCTAAATTTTGAAATGGACTCCTGCTATATATAAGGGTGAAGATTCCATTTGGTACAAAAAGGGTTAAAGGACCATGTCAGCATTTTCACTAAACAAGTTTGTTTCAGGCCCAATCAAGCCCTCATTGTACTCAGTCCTTTTCTTGCTCAGTGCAATGGAGGGTGAAATTTTTGTTCATTAATATTAGTGTTAACAATTATTGTCATTTTAATAATTATGGACAGAACAATCCTCATAGAAAAAAAAATCCTGATTTGCAGGTACACTTTAACCTTTTTGGCACTCTTTGTAGCCCATCAGGGCTTGAAGAAACAGATGGGCTGCATGATGCATCCAGTTAGAGCTGAAACCATCCGCACATGAGTACTGGTAAGCCACTTAGAGGATCTAAGCCTGCCCAGGCAAAGCTGTGCGAGTCGTACCATCCATGCTTATGAACTCTATTGGTTTCATTGGTCGATAGGGCTTGAGAAGTCATTTCATCTCAATGTCGGGTAAAAGTCCCACAAAATTGGAAGCAACGACTCCAAAATGACCGATACAGCATTGACAGGGAGTTGAACCTCAAATCAAACAAACAAACAGCCAGAGATTAGAGGAGGTATCTAAATAATGCAATACATACATTGATCATGAAATCTTTTCTACAGTCATTATCTTGCTTTCACTGATTCAAGAAGGGCAGTTGTCAGTTTCTAGGGAAAGAATGTGCACTATACTGGTTAACCGCTCGCGCATAAGCATGCTGGAATAGTGTGGGTAGGTAAACTGACCGGCTCAAAAATCACCTTAAATAGTGTTGACTGGGCCATTAAACTCCAATAAAAGCAAACTAGCAACATCATTAGTTTTAAACAAATGGTTCCTGATTGACATGCTAATAATTCTGATGGGAGCTGTGGGTTAATTGTATAGATTCCTGATCATTATTAGAATGCTATGTAGCATAACTCAGGATAAAGCACTTTTTTCATTTGAAAAGTACAGATATTATTCTTTTTTTTGCACAAAAACATATGTTGTGGGTTCTCATTACTTTTAAGTGCCTCATTGAGGCACTTCTAATGAGGACCCACAACATATTTTTGGTGCAAAAATAGAAAACCAATTTGTGGATACCCCCTCTTATCTGGGGCTATGTATTCAGTGATCTTAACCCTTAACCCATTGTATGCTAGTGGACTCTTCCATTGCTATATGTTGGACCAGCCCATTTAGCATATAAGGGGTGTCAAGCCTAATCTTTCATTTTTATTCTATTTTTCACAGAAAATTCTGTTAGCAAACAGCCATGCCCTGATCAGACGCCGCATTCTGCAGCGTCTGATCTGGACCTGCACTATTTGTCATGGTACCCCTTTAGCGGTTTGCCCCCCCCCCCCCCAACCCCGCATGCAATGCATTAAGATATCAACCACATTTATTTTGTTATCTGCAAGTCATTATTGCCGACAGCGTTGTTCCGTTGTACCGGATCAAATAAGAGACTGTAGGCAAATATTTTTGTAAAAGTTTGCAAGATGCAGCAGGCAGCATAAACAGACAACATTTTTAGATGTGGGTTCTTAAGGGTTTAAAAATCATGACAAAATTTAGATATTATTGGGCTTTGTGGTTAACGTGTAGGAAATTTTTCACACCTAAACCACATATCAATCTTAAAACCCAGCAACAGGAGATATTTTGATCACTCTTTGATTTGGAGTATTTATTATTAAATTATTGTCAAAACAACATGATTACTAGTTGATTAAAGGCATTTAAGGCAGTGCAAGACAGGGCTTTGTGTTTTAATGAAAATGTGTTTTGAAGTTTGGAAGCCTTTGATTTTAAAGTTTTTACCTGTTTGATATTAGTTAAAGGTGTGAACTTATAATTGTACTAAATTATAGGCAGAAGCAGGTTGTTTGAAGTTTGGAGGGAAGTGTGAATGGGTGTGTTTTTGTTTGATTTTCAGGTGATTTTAGCACAAGTTTATGTTTTGAAATTCTGTCCTAAAAATTTTAAGTCCACTTAGTCTCACTTAGTTGTCAATGGTAACTGGTCAACTCGTACCTAAGTCAACTCGTACCTCAGTCAACTCGTACCTGTTTTTGGTCAACTCGTACCCGTTCTTTGGTCAACTCGTACCCCCTAGTCAACTCGTACCTATTTTGGTCAACTCATACCCCGCCCCGCCGGGTGGGGGATCGAACCCTAGTTGACTTAGGCCATAACTAGCCCTATGGATTCGGACATGAGGAGCGAAACAGATTTTTTAACCCCTCCCCCCCCCCCCCCCCCACACACACACACACTTGGCGTGCTTGACCTAGGGATGGGGCCCAGGAGTCCAAAACCTACTTTGTTCAAACATGATCGTGTTGTTGATCAAGTCAAACAGTAGAATACAGCGGTGCCCAAATTTTGCCCCGAGACATGTCTTGGGTTCACCGGAGGCCAGAAAGAAGTACTTTGGGTCCTTTTATTGTAACCTGGTTTTCACAGCGCGGGGATTTGCGATGGCGCCCCATCAACCTGCTCGAGTAATTATTATTGTTATTATTATTATTCACCTTTAACCCATTCAGTACCAGAAACCCCTAAAGGGGTGCCATGTCAAACAGTGCAGGCCCAGATCAGACGCCACAGAACAGGGCCTACGCTGTTTGTACAAAGTTAAGCCACTTCCCGAATAAATTTTGAAGAAAACCCAACCAGACACCCCTAAATTTCGAAATGAACTCCTCCATATTTTATTTTGTGTGTGTTTTACGGCTCTTTCAAGATTATTTCACTCATATCGTTAATAAGTCCGTGTAATGAGTACATCCCTAAACCTCTCTTTATATAGAGAAAATCTGGTTTACGGGGGTATACATTATCTTTCCTATTTATGCTCCAATTCATAGATTGTAGGTATTCGTTAGAAAAGCCTCATCGAAGTCGTTCCAACTAAAAACCACAACCTATGTTTGCAGTATAAATAAGAAAAAAAATCACGGATTTTCGTAAGAAAAAAATGAAATTTTGGAGATGTGAAAATGTACTATATTGCACGGGTGTGTTATTGCAAGGAATATAAAACAAGTATGTTAGCCAACTTTTATGTTTTGAGCATATATGAGAACACAATATAATTGTATAACTACATTTTATTTGCAAATGAGCATGAAATGAAAGTTCTACCATTATATTTTTCTCGTTATTTTCATTTAATTTGTAGTTCGTCTTATGTTGATCATGGTGTTATGAACCACTCACCCCATCCCCCCACCCCTCCCCCCTCACCCCTGGTGCATAGATTGTTGGCACTCGTTAGAGCTGCCCCAATGGGATAGTTCTAACGAGCCCCCATAAATAATGTCTGGATACTATTCAGAAAATATAATCATCTGGCTAACGAGATATGGGGGTCATACACATGTGAGGCACCATTTTTGGCGCACGGATGTAATGGCGTATGGTGCACACACTATGTATCGTCTTCGTCGTCTGGAAAGGGTCAGGAGTCTGCATAGACCATAAAGTTGACCTGCATATGTGTGTACTTAAGTTAAACTTGCCCAAAACAGATTATTTTTCTGCTAAGGTACGAGTTGACTTAGGTACGAGTTGACTAAGGTACGAGTTTACCAAACTCGGGTACGAGTTGACTAAGGTACGAGTTGACCAGAAACCGTTGTCAATAATTTGAGAAATGTAAACAAACAGGTGTGCAGTTTTGTTTACCATTTTACCAAAGGTGCGAATTAAGTAATTGTCAGTAATTAAATTGGGCCTGTTCATAAGAAAAGGGGTATTATTGCATAGGCTATCAGACAAGCTTAAGTCAAGCTTCCATGCCATCAACCCCTTTTGTACCAAATGTAATCTCGGCCCCCGCCCATAGGGGCTTGAAGAAATATATGGGCTGCATGATGCTTCCACGCAGAGCTGAATCTGGCCCACACACTAGTACTGGTAAACCGCTTAGAGGATCTAAGCTTGTCCAGGAACCGCGGTGCGAGGCGGACCGTCAGTGCTAATAAACCCTATTGGTTTCATTGGGCGACAGGGCTTGAGATGTCATTTCATCTCAATGTCGGGTAAAAGTCCCACAAAATTGGAAGCAACGTCTCCAAAATGACCTTTACAGTGTTGACGGGGACATTAAACCTCAAATCAACCAACCAACCAAATGTAATCTGAAGGAGCCCATTTCAAAATTCAGGGGTGTCAGGTTGTGTTTTCAACAAAATTCATTTGGAAAACGGTTTAACTTTTCACAAATAGTGTAGGTCCTGATCAGACGCCGCATTCTGCGGCTTTTCTGGTCTGGGCCTGCACTGTTTGTCAATTACCTGTTGTAGGGTTTCTGATACAAAATGGGTTAAGGGTGACCCTGGCTCAGATGCCCATTTCTGTATCCCCTAACAAAATTCGTGAAGCACTATTAACCCTTATGATGCCAATCACAACAAGTGTTATCTGCTTTGTCGTCTGCTGGTTACTTTAAAAGTCATTTTTGCAAACAGTGTGGACCCAGAACAGACTGCTCCTGTAGGAGCAGTCTGATCTGGGCCCACACTGTTTTCCTGTATGAAAAAATATATTTCTAAAAAAAAGTTTGCGACAACATAAGCAGACGACATTTTATTTTCAGATGTAGTTTTTCTCGGCATCTTACGGGTTGATTTTTGCCACATATCATTACATGTACAGTCGAACTTCGATGGCTCGAACCCCTTTGGGACCATGGAAATTTGTTCGAGACAGCGGTAGTTCGAGCCACTGTTGTATACTTCTAGAAAACATAACCGGGGTATTGTTGGACTTCTTTTCGGTGTTCTGTAACATAAATGTATGCTGTGTGTACTCATTGTACTAATGAGTACACACAGTATACATTTTGCAAGATAAAACTCGAAAATCTCCTTAATTATCCCACACTTTTACTTATGCAGAGGAATTCCCTACGGACTCAAACACGGGTTTGACTCAGCCATGGTAAACGAGCCATTGGTGTACGAGCCATCGAAGTTCGACTGTATGTCATTTGCATTGGAAACACAACAGATATGCAAGAGATGACAATAAAGCATAAATGAAAAAGAAAAAAAAAATGATTTACAAGAAAAAGCAACTTTTTATTTGTATGGATAACTTCTTTACCCCTTATCCTGCTGAATAATTTAATTAGCCACACCCATTTCTGACTAAGAGCCAATTCGATATTATGATTAACGTTTTCATTCAAACTCACAACTTGAATGACAAACAGTGTAGATCCTGATCAGATGGCTTCCTCACTGTTTGAAAAAGTAGGGGTTGAAAGGGGTTATTTTTGGTCTGATTTTCATAAAACAAAATTCAGCAAAATTCAGGATTTTTTTAGTCTGCAGTTGAGTGCTCAAGAAGAGCGGAGTGAATGCAAGAGAGGATGGCCTGCCCATGTCTTTATATTAACCCATTTTGTACCGGAAAGCCCAAAAAGGGTCGTTGGAAAACAGTGCAGGCCCAGATCAGACGCCGCATTCTGCGGCGTCTGATCGGGGCCTACACTGTTTGCAAAATTTTTAGCCATTTTCCAAATAGTTTTTGAAGAAACCACAACCTGACACCCTAAATTTGGAATGGACTCCTGCTATATCTTAAGGAGGAAGATTCCAATTGGTACAAAAATGGTTAGCTTGAGCACTGGCTTTATGTGGGTAGCGGCCTCCGCCCATATGGGCTTGAAATGGGCTCAATGTTGGGTAAAAGTCCCACAAAATTGGAAGCAACGTCTCCAAAATGATCTTTACAGTGTTGACGGGGATGTTAAACCTCAAATCAAACAAACAAACAAACAAAAAATTATGTGGGTACCCATAACAGTCTTGGCATTACGAAAACATGCCTATACAAATACATTGTAAATTTTACTGCCGAAAATTGAAAATTGTAAGATGAAAAATTGTGATATTTGTACCCACAATCTATATTTTAGAGCAGAAATAAGAAAAAAAGTTTTACCCTCATAAACCCCAGTTTTACTATATAAAAGTGGGGTTCAAGGGGGACAAAATTATAAAACCTTGTGTTTTCGTGAGGGGGTTCCAATGTCTTAGCCAGCTGAACATATTAATTTAGCCACACCCATTAACTGATTATAATGTACTTGATATATTATATACATTCAATTTTACAAACTGCATCACAAACTGTAGATCCAGATCAGATAGCTTCTTCAGAATCTGGATCTACACGTGGTATGGCGTAGCGAATACATGGCGTTTCGATCGGCTCCTATAAAATTTATTGGTTTTGGACTTTTCCTGGGACTCCTAGTGGTAATTGTAAATATTTTTCACTCTGGAAGTGTCATAGGATCAGTTACAATCTCGGAAAGTGGTAAAATTATGGCAAACACCGGTGTAAAAGGTTCTACTGTGGACTTTGATAAAAGTGGTGACGTGGATGCGATTGTTGGTGGTGGTGGTGGGGTATTCAAAACCGTGACAAGGCGCAAGAGACATAGGCGTTCAACAGGTGGGACCTTTCAAACTACACATAAGCAAGAAACTGTATGTAAAATAAGTAAGGACCAATTTAAGAAAATGTCTACTGATGACAAACTTGTGTCTCTGTTTGAAATTATGACACAGTTGGGGTCAACGAGTACACGTGTGGGCGAACTCGAGGAGGACGTTGAGACAATATTCGCTCACAATACGGTTACAGATAGGCGTCTAAAACTTCTAGAATATAAAAGCATTGACCAAGAGGCACGAAATAGGCGAAACAATCTTATATTCCGTGGTCACCCAGAGGTCCTCAATAACGACGACTGCGAGTCTATTATCCGCAGCTTTCTGCAACATGATCTGGATATTGACCCCAGCCCTATCCGGATACAGCGGGCTCACCGGCTTGGGAACCTAAAAGCAAGGGCCTGGGGGCGCGGTCGGGGTCAACGTGCTGCGCCACGCCCTATTATCGTGGCCTTTACCGAATACAAGGATGTTGAACATATTATGGCTAATGCTAAGAAACTTGCTGGCAAAGATTTTGGCATTAATAGGGATTACCCCGCTGAGATTGTTCAGGCTAGGTCACGTTTATGGGGCAATTACAAGGACGAAAAGGCTAAATGTGAACGGGACAAGGGCAGGAAAGTGGTTATTGGATTTCCGGCTAAGCTTGTTGTCAATGGTAGGGTCATCCGTGACGAATTCCCTGACTGGAAATCTGTCCTACGCGATACTCGTATACAGGCTATTCAGGGGAAATCCCAGCAGGCAGTGAAAGGGCAGAATAACACAGGAATAGGCACGGGTCGTGATATGGACAACGAAAATGTGAGTGGCAAGGGGTTAATGGGTGGTCATCGTCACGGTCAACGTCTGGATGACGATGGTAGTGTTAGCGAGGATGCATCAGGGATGGACACGGAGATCTCTGTTTCCACGGACAATGAAATCCAGCACCCGAGTATTGCAGCTCAGAGCCAGGGACTCGGGCAACTTCGAGATAGTGATCATACCGGTGATTCTGTAAACCCCACACTAGTAAAGAACCGGTACTCGGTTCTTTCACAGGATACAGCTGACTCCGCCGATACCCCGGTGGTACACCAGGTGATGGATGAGTACAGCGAAGCAATGCAGAGACTCATGGACAAGGTCGTTGAACCCAATGCCAGCCAAATATCTGGGACTCTTGGTCAAAATACAGATAACAGTTTTTAGGGAGACGCGGGGAAAGTACCCAGTAGTGAGTCCCGTGTGAATTACCATAATAAAGAAAACACCCAATCGAATTTTGCTGAAACCAAAAGTTTAGAACTTAAATTTGCAGTACTCAATGTATGTGGTCTCAAAACTAGAAGTCTTTATCCCGAATTCCAGGAATTAGTGTCAAACTTTAGCATGTTTTTTGTATGTGAAACAAAGCTCGATTCAACTGATATTATTTCGATAAATGGTTATACTTTTATTAACCAACCACGACGACAGAATTATATAAGAAAATCGGGTGGTATCGGAGCTTTTGTTAAAAACAGCATGAACAAATATATTGAAGTGATTGAAACTGACTCCGACTATATACTTTGGCTGAAATTAAGTAAAAATTGTTTAAATTCCCCCCAAGATATTATTTTTGGCATTTTGTATGTTCCTCCCAATCAATCGAAGTATTTCTCAGAAGACGATTTTGATCTTCTTCAGGCAGAAATTACACAAGTTTGTGAAAAATACGAATACATTTACCTCTGTGGTGACGTAAACGCCCAGACAGGCGAGCTACCCGACTTTACGACTGATGACGACTTCCTGAACCGCTTCTTCGATTTTGACGAAGAAGCAATTAACTTCTATGACCAACAATCTGCTTTAGAGCGTATGAATATTCAGATATCACGCAAATCACAAGATAAGAAAAAGAACAACACTGGATTTAAATTAATAGATATTTGTAAAAATAACAACCTTACTATTCTTAACGGTAGATGTGGGGATGATAAAAACATTGGACAAACGACTTTTCGAGACATATCAGTCATCGACTATGTTATCGCATCACTAGCGGGGCTTAAAATTTTATTTACGTTTAGCATTAAAGATCTAGACCGTTTATACTCAGACGGACATTCGCTTCTGACATTTTCGATCACACTTAACACTAACAATTCTCGGCCTAATGAAAATATGCACACATCGCGGAGCCGCCCGAAATGGGTCCCAGAAAATGCGCAGCAGTTCTGCGAAAACATAGACACGCAAAAGGTCAGCGATTTATGCGCTGAACTGCAGCAAAAAGTAATAACAGGGGAAATAACCCAAATCTCAGTTGACTCGGCTGTAAGCCGTATTTCGACAATATTTAAAGACAGCTCCAAACAAACTTTCGGGGACTATGAACAAAAACTTTCTAACAATGGTCATCCTGCTAAAAACAAACCCTGGTTTGGTCCAACTTGTAGGACTGCCAGGCACCAATACCATACTGCACGTAAAAAGTACAATAAAAACAAAACTGACAGTAACAAACGTAATCTAAAGCAAGCATCTAGAAATTACAAAATCACAATGAATAAATATATACAGAAATTTAAGTTTGAAAATGGACACAAACTGCGTACTATGCAACACAAACGACCAAAAGATTTTTGGAAAGTTTTAAACTCACTTAAAACAAAAAAAGAATCAAACCAACCACCACTCGATGAGTTTTATAACTATTTCAAAAATATCAATATGACCGACCATGAAGAGACTGATGAGTTCGACATACCCTTTACGGACCCCATTGAGAGTAATGCAACCCTTAACATGCCAATAACTGCCAAAGAAATTGAGATCTGCATTAAAACGTTAAAAAGTTCCAAGTCAGCTGGCCTCGATAAAATATTGAATGAATATATCAAATCCACTTGCAAAATTCTATTACCAGTTTATGTTCAGCTATTTAATATTGTTCTCGATACAGGCATTGTACCAACTATGTGGGTGGAGGGTATAATAATTCCTATTTATAAACACAAAGGAAGTCCAGAAAATCCCGAAAATTACAGACCTATCACGTTACTAAGTTGTTTCGGTAAACTATTCACTGCTGTATTAAATACCAGACTGAATAACTATTTAGAAGAATCTAAAATACTAAAAGAAAATCAGGCCGGTTTCCGCAAATCTTACTCCACACTAGATCACATTTTTACACTAAGTTGTCTGACTGAACTTTTTAAGTATCATAAGAAAAAACTCTTCTGTGCTTTTATCGATTTTTCCAAGGCTTTTGATTCTGTTTGGAGGGCTGGACTATGGCATAAACTACTTAGTTCCAAAGTTGATGGCAAAATTTTCAAAGTTATTCGTAATCTGTACTCAAATATAAAATCCTGTGTCACCCAAAACAATAAACTGTCACCTTTTTTCGGTAGCCTCTGTGGAGTTCGACAAGGAGAAAATCTGTCCCCAATTTTATTTTCCCTTTTTCTTAACGATCTGGAAAATTACCTGGTAGATAGAAACAATACTGGGATAGTAATTGACGACCAAACTGATGACATGCTTTCCTTTCTTAAGATAATAATACTTTTATATGCTGATGATACAGTCATCCTCTCAGACAATGCAGTATCTTTCCAAAAATGTCTAGATGATTTCAATGAATATTGCCGAATATGGAAATTGAAAATTAATGTTGACAAATCAAAAGTACTTATTTTCGGATGCAGAAATTACAATGACTTATCGTTTAGTATAGGTGATCAAGACATTGAAATAGTTGACAAATACAAATACCTAGGATTGTATTTTACAAAAAATGGTAGTTTTTTAAATGCAAGAAAACACTTAGCTGAACAAGCCAAGAAAGCATTACACCTGTTGTATATGCGTACCAATAACCTAGACCTACCGGTTGATTTGCAATTAAAAGTATTTGACCACACAGTTCTGCCTATTATGCTCTATTCATGCGAAATATGGGGAATGGAAAATGTCCAAATACTCGAAAGGATTCACACCGAATTTTTACGCAGAATTACTAAAACTAAAAAGAGTACACCTCACTACATGTTATACGCCGAACTTGGACGACACCCAATAGAGATCACTATTAAATCAAGAATGATTGGATTTTGGCACCGCCTCGCCACTGGAAAAACCAGTAAAATCTCAAGCATCCTTTATAACATCTTATATAATATACCCGGTCACCAATTCAAATGGATATCCTATATAAAACAAATTTTTATAGAAACTGGTAAATTTAATATTTGGTTATCTCAGGATCCTTCACATTACAATAATCTTAATCAGTATTTTAAGCGGATATTAATAGATCAAAATCTTCAGAAATGGAATACCGCCCTAGAAAATTCATCAAAAGGCACAAATTATAAGTTATTCAAAGACACTGTTGAACTTGAGAGATACTTCCTCTTAGTACCCCCTAAGCAATATATAACACTGGCAAAATTTAGAACTTCGAACCACCGCTTTCCGATTGAAACGTATAGATGGACCGGCGTTCCGCTCGGAGAACGTAAGTGTAACCTCTGCGATAAAAATGACATTGCTGATGAACTACATTATTTGTTAATATGTCCGTATTTTTCTGCGCAAAGAAGTATTTACATTGACACATATTACTACAGACGACCTAACATTCTCAAATTCAAGGAACTATTATCATCTACATCGAGTGTAAAATTGAAACGATTATGCAAATTCATTGAAATCCTATTTAGGTACTTCAATAATAGACAGTTATAATATCCCTTCAGACACGTGGCGTGTGTGCAGCGTCGTTTGCCCGATGGGATGTATCAAATTACTACTAATGTACATCACCTTATTGCTACATACTTACCACTACGACCGACAACATACAGACTGACAAACGACAGCGATGTTGAGTAAATTTGAGAAAACAATCGACGAGGCGTAGCGTTGAGGCAGTGCCATGTCGGCGCTGTTTCAACCATGCGACTCTGCAAACATTGGTTTGGGCGTGACGCGTGCTCCCTGTGACGGTATTAAAACCGCCCCGGGGTGGACTGTGCCATGCCTGAACCAGGGCATTGGTAGCTCTCCTGTTTCAATTATTTTCCAGCTTACCGTATAAAGTAATCCTAAGGCTAGTATAGCCTTCTGATGTATTATCACTTCGAATCCATATTCCTTTATGCAACACGTCCTTACAGAGAGGTAACCGTAATTTTCACATAGTCTAAATGTTTCTGATTATCTGTTCAGAGAGCTAAATCATGAGTTTTTTCTTCAAGTAACTGTACGAGCCGTGCCTTGAGAAGGTCTGGAAATGTCATGTGCGACCAGCAAAGGAGTAAACCAGTCTTTGCGTCTGCCTGACCTGATCGGCGCCTTTGCTGCTCGATGAATGACGAGTAAAACTATTAAAGCTGTTGGCTGCGAAATGCCATGTTTGCAAATGGCCCTTGGCATTGTAAAAGTCCGATAGCACAAGAGGAAGGCATACTTTTCTTGTGAAGTGGCTCATCGTATTTATGTTTGTTCATGCGTTAAAGCTCGCTCTCATGTCAAGTACGAAGGACATTGTCAGCCATGCAGGAAAATCTGCTACAGAAATTGACTAGAACTATCAAATTTAATGTCGACCACGCAAATCTGTTTGGCACACGAGTGGCCCGAGTCAGTGGTGGCTACTTCCCGGATGGCATAACTGGGATGATTTTGGACATTTCGGTGTTCTTTGGCGTGGGTGTGTTGCGCGTACTTGTTTGAGACGCCTCACCGAGGCGATTCAAATGGGTGCGCGCGGCATGCATGTGCGGGATGGATGCCTGGAGTGTCCTGAATTTTCCCTTTCTATTTATTATGAAATTACGGGTTTGGCGCAGCCATAGTAAACTAGCCATCAGTGTTCGAGCCATCGAAGTTCTACTGTTTTATTGTATTACTGTGCATTATTCTACAATACTTTTGTAAAAAGTAAGACTATGCAAATTATATCAGCCGAACTGCTCTGGCATTGGGGAACGAGGAATTAACATAAATAAATAATAATAATGAAAATAAGAATAATAATAAAGTTCTGAGATCCTAGATCGCGCCCGGTCCTCCATGGTCGATTGGGGAAAGGAGGCGAATTCGGATCTCCGCCTCGTGAGGACACATATACAGTAATATATGTCCTTTATTTTATGAATGTTTATATCTTTCAAACCTACAAACTTCATTCTGACTTCCCTCTCCCTTTCCCCGTCCCACTATACTTCATCATTCTGTTCTCTGTTTCTCTGGTATTCTTTCTTTTTCTCTATTTCTTTCTTCAATCCTATGCTATGCCATACACTAACGTTTATATATGTTTTCTGGATGTTATCTCATATGTCATACTCTGACCTGAGATGTAATAAAAGTTGTAGTAGTTGTAGTAGTAGTTTGCTAAGGTAGGGGTTGTTGTGAATAGCAGGATAAGAGTTGAACATTTCAACCCTATAGACTGGTAAATAAGTTCTAAAAAGGGTTATCCTTTGGAAGCAAGGAATACACCACAGAAATGGAAAATATGGAGTGTATATGTTTTCTGGGCCAGACTAGCTAGTTTCGGCCAATTACCGGTAGGCCTCATCAGTGACCCTCAAATATTTTCAAGTATACCTAGCAAACAGTGTAGATCCAGATATGATAACTCGTGTAGATCCAGATATGATAACTCGTGTAGATCCAGATATGATATGATAACTCGTGTAGATCCAGATATGATATGATAACTGAGATGTCTCATCTGTATCAACACTGCTTGCAATCCTTTTTTTTAACCCTAATTTTTCAAATGGATTTCTGCTTTATATCCATTGAGTTGGTTTGTTTGAGGTTGAAAGTCCCCATCAACACTTTTTAGGTCATTTTGGTGGCATGCTTCCTATGTTGTGTGACATTATCCCACCCTCCCATAGCTCAGTGGTAGAGGGTCCGCTTCGGGATCAGGAGGTTGTAGGTTTTATCCCCGGCCAGCACCATACCAAAGGGTAAATAATGGTACAAGTACTAGAGTGTAGGACAAAATCCCCCCCGGACAAAATCCCTCCTGCTCATTTTTGTATAGGTGGACAAAATCCCTCCCATGTTTTTTGCAAGGTGGACAAAATCCCTCCCACTACTTTTTACAAGGTGGACAAAATCCCTTCCATGTTTTTTGCAACTAGGACATAATCCCTCCTGCACATTCTTACAAGGTGGACAAAATCCCTCCCATGTTTTTTGCAAGGTGGACAAAATCCCTTCTAAAAATGTTCCAACTGGGACACAATATATGTATGACTACCAAGAACATATAAATTTGCCTAGTCTGATATGAGTCTTCACAATCCACCTGAAGAAAGTGAAGACCCTGATGAGACTGGGAATGTGTCCATGCTAATCTGAATTTTGGCTGGATTCAAAGACAAATTATTGGTTTTGTCAAACAGTGGTCTGTATATGTATATGTGTTAAGAAAATATGACAAAATGTGTGCTATTACCAAAAACATGAAAATCCCAAAGACAACAGCAAAAATAGCTAACTCTTGTACATATTGCTGATGACTTTTATTTATTATGGTTTCTGGTTAATTTGTGCTTATTTTCTTATTTATTCTTTTATGATCATTTCTTGTTAATTAGTGCCTTATCCATTCATGCTGAATATGTTTGTATTTTAAATGTGCTTAAAAAGCAATTGTCTAATTGAGCGCTATTAATGTCAGTCATTTTTTTCTAATTGCCTAATTACTGTTCACAGTTAACTCAATTATCTTTATATTCTTTCTATACTTAAATGGTTAAATGGTTATCATTGCTGTTAAACACAAACAATTATTTAATAAATAATGTGTGTTTGTATGCCTGATTAGAATGTTGACAAAGACTTGGTCTTTCTGTTGTAATTGTAAAAATTGAGCCTATGTATAATATTTCCTACTTTATCATGTGTGCCTGGTAAAAAGGGTAAATGCCCATGGATTGTGGCTGTGCAGTCTTTTAGGATTTTTCACTTGAAGAACTTGCTATTGTAGGAAATGTTCAATGCAAGAAAGAGGATCCCACAAGCAATTATTGGTGCAATTTGAGTCTTGAAGAAGCTGCTAAAATAGTAGCCAACTGATGTCAGCCGGGAGGGGTTTTGTCAAGTTGCAAAATTTACAGGAGGGATTTTGTCCACCTTGTAAAAAAGAGTGGGAGGGATTATGTCCTAGTTGCAAAAAACATGGGAGGGATTTTGTCCACCTTGTAAAAAGTAGTGGGAGGGATTATGTCCTAGTTGCAAAAGACATGGGAGGGATTTTGTCCACCTATACAAAAATGAGCGGGAGGGATTTTGTCCGGGAGGGATTTTGTCCGGCTACCCAAGTACTAGGAGCTCCCTTAGCTGACGCTTGCATTTTCATGGGCAGTCCTAGGAAGATAAATGAAAGTATTTGTTAAATGTTAATGGCTACTTTGTCGCAATAGAAGTTACTTGTTTCTAATATAGCTTCTTATCTTTAGAAGCCTCTGTGGTGTAGTGGTTAGGCTACTCACCTGATAAACCAGGGATTGCAGGATCGATTCCGTGCTTCTCCAGACTTTCGGAGGAGTCTTTAAACCGAGGTCCCATCTCCCATATGACCTTAGCTGTTGGTGGGACTTAAAACTGATACACACTCACTCACTCTTTATCTTATCTTTACATTAAGATGAAATGATATCTCAAGCCCTGTTGCCCAATAAAACCAATAGGTTTATATGCATGGTTGGTCTGACTTGCTCCACTTTGCCTGTTCAGGTTTAGATCTTATAGATCTCATTTGTGGTCAGTTTCAGCTCTATTTGGAAGCACCATGGGGCTCAATCTATTTCAAGTAGGACCATTATATTCTTTATCCTAGCAAGGGATGAACAAATTGAGTGAGTGAGTGTTTGAGTTTTACGTCCCACCAACAGCTAAGGTCATACGGAGACGGGACCTGGGTTTAAAGACTCATCCGAAAGTCTGGAGAAGCCCGGGATCGATCCTGCGACCCCTGGTTTGCAAGGTGAGTAGCGTAACCACTGCACCACGGAGGCTTCTATGAACAAATTGAAACTCAGTTATTCTGGAAATCTTCTTTATTTCTTTATTTTAACCCATTGTATGCAGGCAACCCCTAAAGGGGTACCTTGGCAAACAGTGCAGGCCCAGATCAGATGCCGCAGAACACAGTGACTGGTCAAGGCTGGCACTGTTTGCTGACAGAAATTTCCATCAAACATAGGATAAAAACAAAAAAATAGCCCTTATATGACAAATGGACTTGTCCAACATATAGCAATGGAAGAGTCCACTAGTATACAATGGTTTAGCCAACATATTTTCTGCTTTCAGAAATACCTGCAGGCCTCAGATTTTCTACAGAATGTGATATATATCAATTTAAACCTCTCAGATGAAGATAAGGTGAGTAGAATTATCATCTGCCGTTTACCTTAAGATTAATTCTTTGCAAACAGTGTGGACCCAGATCAGGCTGCTTCTTTAGAAGCAGTCTGATCTGGTCCCACACTGTTTGCCTATATGCAAAAATATTTTTAAAAAGTCTGCTTCTCGACTTCTTAAGGATTAAACCAAGTGTCACAACCATTGCAAATGTCATTGTTAAAATTTTTTTATTTGTCTTAACTCTTATCATGCTGTTCAGGACAACCCCTATCTTTGGAAACAGTGTAGATCCAGATCAGATGGCTTCTGAAGAAGCCATCTGATCAGGATCTACACTGGCATTCAGTTTATGAATTTGTAGCAATAAATTACATCAAGTAATTTGATTGGTTGATAGACAGAAATGGGTGTGGCTTAAATGAATATTCAGCAAGAGAAGGGTTAAGGGTCAAACCAAGTGTCAAAACCATTGCAAACGTCATGATCAAAAATTTTTTATTTGTCTTAACATCTCATGAATTGTCCACTGGCAGATTTGTTTGATTTGAGATTTAACCCTTATCTTGTTGAATATTCATTTGGTCAATTTGTTCGAACTATAACGAGGCTGCGGTGTATAAACATCATGCCCAAGAAAAGAGTGGTTAGGTAAACTGATTGACTCGATCTAACCTAAACTGTCAATCTTGAAACAAACAAAATCTACTGCTGATGTCCACAAAATGTCTTTGTAAGAAATTCCAGGCACTGATTATTTATAGCATCACTGTTCTTAACACTATGCAGACCAGCTAAAATTTAGATTGATTCTTCTTTTAAAACATTTTGGGAGCATATAACTTGTGTCCGATCCCTTTGGTTGATTTTGCAATAAAATACATTTAATCTGCAGTTTTTCTTTCTTTGTGTTTTTGTTTTTTTTGACACCATGTGTCTTAGACTAGTAAGTGGCTACCTTTTTATCCCCCGACCGAATAGGTTCGGGGGATATAGCGATCAGCCTGGCGTCCGTCCGTCCGTCCGTAGATGCAACCTTGTGATGGCCATAACTCCTATACCCTTTGAGATTCATTGATGGTTCTTGGCACAATTGTTCACAAGGCCGAGGCGGCGTGTCATGCACAAGAACCAGAACTCTGGATGCCATACTTTTTTAGTTATCTCCCCTTTTAATAAAATAGAATGACTACTTTGTGATGGCCATAACTCCAATACCCTTTGAGATATATTGATGGTACGTGGCACAGTTGTTCACAAGGCTGAGACAGCGTGTCATGCACAAGAACCACAACTCTGGTTGCCATGGTTTTGGAGTTATCTCCCCTTCCAATAAAATAGGGTGACAACCTTGTGATGGCCATAATTCCAATACCCTTTAAGATATGTTGATGATACCTTGCACAGTTGTTCACAAGGCTGAGACGGTGTGTCATGCACAAGAACCACAACTCTGGATGCCATGGTTTTTTAGTTGTCTCCCCTGCCAATAATATAGAATCACTCCCTTGTGATGGCCACATCTCCAACACTCTTTGAGATATATTGATGTTACTTGGTATAGTTGTACATGAGGTTAAGCTGGTGTGTCACGTGCAAGAACCACATTTCTGGGTGCCCTGGTTTTTTAATTATCTCCCCTGGACAATATAATCTTGTGATGGCCATAACTCCAATACCCTTTGAGATATATTGATGGTACTTGGCACAATTGTATACAACGTTGAGACGGCGTTTCATGCCTAAGAACCACAACTCTGGGTGCTATGATATTTGAGTTATCTCCCCTTTCAATATAACAGTATGACAACCTTGTGATTATCGTACCTCAAATACCCTTTGAGACATTTGTGGTACTTGATGCAGATGTACATGAGGTTAAGCAGGTGTGTCATGCTCAAGAATTACAACTCTGGGTGCTCTGGTTTTTTAGTTATCTCCCCTGGCTATATAACCTTGTGATGGCCATAACTCCAACACCCTTTGAGATATATTGAAGGAACTTGGCACAATTGTATACAAGGTACAGAAGGGATGTCATGTGCAAGAACCACAACTGTTGGTGCTGTGGTATTTGAGTTATCTACCCTTTCAATATAACAGTATGACCAGCTTGTGATCACCATATCTCCAATAACTTTTGAGACATATTGATGGTACTTTGTACAGAAATACATGAGCTTAAGCAGGCATGTCATGCGCAAGAACCACATTTCTGAGTGACCTGGGTTTTTAGTTATCTCCCCTGACAGTATAATCTTCTGATGTCCATAACTGCAATACTTTTGTGATATATTGCTGGTTTAATTCTGTTGCACTTTCTATTGGTGAACAATCTTCTGAAGGCCATTTTGGCTTTTGGTCGGGGGATTTGCCATCTCTTCCGATGGCTATTTTTGAACTCAACTAACGGTTTGAGTCCCAAACATAGTCTTAATATAGGAATTTTACTATACTCTGTCACTGTGGCGTAAGAGTTTATGGTTTCAGAGTTTTTTGGACAAACAGTCTGTGCACAGAGAACATTCATGATCAATAAAGGTCTGTATGGAAAAGTGTTACAGAACGCAACTCCTATTTTCAGTTACCTATCTTGGAAGAATACGCAAAGCTTACAGGTTTATAAACATTCTCTGACAGTTGCGTCATGGAGTTGTCTCTTTGTCTCAGTAGTTAACCCTTGACCTCTGAATATTTATATATGCCACTCCCACCACTGCTTATCAACCAATCAGATTTCCTGATACAAATCATTGCAACAAATTCATAAACTGAATGACAAACAATGAAGATCCTGATCAGATGGCTTCTGAAGAAGCCATCTGATCTGGATCTACATTGTTTGAAAGATATCCAGGCTCAGCAGGACAAGGGTTAAAGTATTGGACTTACAGGCAAGTGGCCCGGGTTTATATCCTATCATGCTTCGTTACTTCGTTAGGACCAAATGTTATAAGATGAGGGCTTGTCTTGAAGTAGACTTTACTTAGTCGAAAATGGCTTCGCATCATCATAAAACTGGTGCAATTTGATACGACACTGACCTTTCTGCAAAGAATAAATTAGTCAAAGTAATTGCCTAATAGGTCGGTTTTCGCAAGCCTCTCGCGAATTTTTGGCATCTCGTGAATTGAGACCAATTTACCGACCTCTGTGTATTGAATTATATCAACCTCTTTGGAAAATTGTGAAGAAAAATATATGCATTCTGTCTGGTGTGAAATTATGGCAATAGAGGTAGTCAGTCTTGTGTCAGATTGTACTAGCTATAAATGATGACTTCCTTGAGGAGAGGAAGTGCTACGGTCACAATTCCTCCCTTCATTTGTCGGCCTTAGTAGATTTTGGCTTAGCTATTAACTTAACCCTTATCTTGCTGAATATTCATTTAAGCCACACCCATTTCTGTCTATCAGCCAATCAAATTACTTGATGTAATTTATTGCTGCAAATTCATAAACTGAATGTCAAACAGTGTAGATCCTGATCAGATGGCTTCTTCAGAAGCCATCTGATCTGGATCTACACTGTTTGCAAAGATAGGGGTTGTCGCGAACAGCAAGATAAGGGTTAATGACCACTCTTTGACAACTGCGGCAGGGATTCGACTCTTAGGCTCAATGGTTAGAATATTGTACTTTCGCTGAAATTCCACCAAAGGCAGGAATATTTTTTTTCCAGTTATGCTTCTTTTCTTTGTTACAACTTTCATGTCGTAAGAAAAGCTTTTTAAAAACCCTCCGGATCAGACCCCACAAATCATGGCTTTTGATCAGGTTGTTCTACACTGTTTGCTTAAAGTACATGACCTTTTAAAGAATGTATCACAAGTCCATATTCAGAACTATATTTCAGCCTACAGGGACAATTGACCAATCAGTGGTGTCAGTGCTTTGATTTTTACACCAGCTATACTGTTTTCACATTGTCTGTCCATCATTTCTGCTCAACATCTTGAAAACAAATCAATGGATTTTGATCAAATTTTGCATATATAATTTTGCGTCAATTTTCAATAGCTATGGCACTTGCCTGACACTAGAAAGTATCTTACTAAACATACAATTAATTTTGATCATATTTAGTATGTGAATTCATGTTGACGAGATGTAGCTTGATATTGTTATGCAGTATTTTGTGTCAATTATCATCAGAGTTATGGCCCTTGAATGGTGTTGAAAACTTGTTTCTACACCATAATATTATCTTGACAAAAATGATGGATGTTGATCAAAATTGGTATGCAAATTTTTGTTGGCAAGATATAACTTGGGACTGTTATACAGCTTTCTGAATAATCTTTCAACAGTTATGGCCCTTCAATGACCTCAGAATTGTTTTCACCCAATACCTTCAGGAAGAAATGATGGGTTTTGATCAAATTTGGAATATGAATTTATGTTTGCAAGATATAGCTTGGGATTGTTACACAGCTTTTTGCATCAATTTTCAGCATAGTTATGGCCCTTGCCTGATGCCAGAAAGGTGTTTCCACACAATATCTTATGAAACATATGATTAATTTAGATCATATTTAGTATGTGAATTTATGTTGAGAAGATCTAGCTTTTGATTATTATATGGCATTTTGTGTCTATTTTCAGCAGAGTTATGGCCTTTGAATGATCTCAGAAATTTGTTTTTGCCCAATATCTCGAGGAAGAAATGATGAATTTTGATCAAATTTGGTATGTGAATTTATGTTGGCAAGATATAGCTTGGGACTGTTACACACCTTTTTCCATCAATTTTCAGCAGAGGTATGGCCCTTGAATGACCTCAAAGTTTCATTTTTGTCCAATATCTTGAGTTGCTGAATTGTATTCTTGCAGTGAGTATTTAGTAAGCCCTGCTTACTGACAGGACTTACTGATATCTATTTTTATTTCAGATTCAGCGATATGGAACTTTGTCACAACTTTACTCTCAGATCGGCTTCAAGCGGAAGTCGTCATTCTACAAGCGTGTGTCAGCCATGCAGTGTGTGGCACCACAAAACCCAAAACAAAACTGGCATCAGTGTTATTACTTGTTAGTGCAAGCATTGGAAGGATACAAGATCACATTAGATCCGAAGCAGACAAGAGCTCATGGAGGTAAAGTATCCTAAACTGTCATACACCTAAACCTCTCATTATAACACAGTTTTGGATATAACAGGATTTAGTAATTGATCCCAAAAATTTATAGATTATATAGAAAAAAATGACAATGAACGGTCATTTTTCTATGTAATTTATACATTTTGTTTGGATATAACAAGGTTGTTTAACTAACAAGTTTTTCACTTATAATTTTACATTGTGGGACACATTTCCCCAGTGACACTCATGCCAAGGCACATTTTGGGTGATTTGGAATGGGGGCGGGACCATTTATTTAAACATGACAGATTAACTTTTTGGGGATATCTGTGTTTCTCTCAGAAAAGTTTAAGGTGACATTTGAAGTGAATATGGGCAAAATCTCACATTTTTGTGGGACATGGAAAACATTGTATCAACCCTTCTCTTGCTGAATATTCATTTAAGCCACACCCATTTCTGGCTATCAACCAATCAAATTACTTTATGCAATTTATTCCTACAAATTCATAAATTGAATGTCAAACAGTGTAGATCCTGATCAGATGGCTTCTTCAGAAGCCATCTGATCTGGATCTACATTGTTTCCAAAGATAGGGGTTGTCGTGAACAGCATGATAAGACTTCTTCAGAAGCCATCTGATCTGGATCTACACTGTTTCCAAAGATAGGGGTTGTCGTGAACAGCATGATAAGGGTTAACATGGTTTGTGCTATGGATTCTAACAGTTGTGATATAGAGAGGTTGTATTCCAGTGAAATTCTGCTATATGTCAGGGATCTGGTATCCCAGTCAATTGTGCAGACTGGCTGTTGACTGCTGGGTACTGGGTCCAACAACATTCTTTTTTGGGTTCTAGGAGTCTGACATAGATCTATATAAGTTGGAGTAACAAGGATATAATTAAGGGGTAGTTTTTATTTATCGCCCTTGTGTGAGGGTAATATGTTGATTTATTGCCCTTGTGTGAGGGTAATATATTGATTTATTGCCCTTGTGTGAGGGTAATATGTTGATTTATTGCCCTTGTGTGATGGTAATATGTTGATTTATTGCCCTTGTGTGAGGGGAATATGTTAATTTATTGCCCTTGTGTGAGGGGAATATGTTGATTATTGCCCTTGTGTGAGGGTAATATGTTGATTTATTGCCCTTGTGTGAGGGTAATATGTTGATTTATTGCCCTTGTGTGAGGGTAATATGTTGATTTATTGCCCTTGTGTGAGGGGAATATGTTGATTTATTGCCCTTGTGTGAGGGGAATATGTTGATTTGTTGCCCTTGTGTGAGTGTAATATGTTGATTTATTGCCCTTGCCCTTGTATGAGGGGAATACGTTGATTTATTGCCCTTGTGTGAGGGGAATATGTTGATTTGTTAACCAGAGCAGGTAATATTACCCGAGGGCAAAGCCCATGGGCAGTATTACCTGCTCGGGTGAACAAATCATCATATTCCCCTCACACAAGGGCTACAAATGATTTTTTATACCAAATTCTGACTTCTAGAAATCTTTCTGTGAACGCATTTGTACTTTTGAACAGTGACGTCAGAGGGGAATATTGCTGGGGAATATGATGATTTATGGCCATGTGCATTGCATGCTCTCGACCAATCAGAATACTAGAATAGCTTATGAATATTAATGAGGTACAATAATTTTCTTTAATCCTCTTTAGAAAAGTATGTTGTGAATACTTGTTAGAATCCTTATAGTATGTTCCATGACCTAGGTTTTATGTACACCACAACCTCTTTATAACAATATCAATGGGGTCCAAAGCGAAAGTGTGTTAGTTAAGCAATAGTGTTATACAAAAAAAAAATGTATAGATTACCGTAAAAATTCGGCTATAAGGAGATTCGGCTATAAGACGGGACCCCCTTTTCAGTTTTTCTAAGGTGGGATTTTGCTTATACTCTTTTATAAGACGGGTCAAATTTTTGCCATATCTGTCGGGGCCTATCTGCTACCGCCAGATGCCATTTAGATGTGAGAAATCGGCCTTTTTTTGTCAAAAGTAACTGAACGTTTTTTTATCGGGGAACACAAAACCTAGCTATTCAGTTTCAGAACCAACGCCCCAGCTAGCACAAAATAGCGGCAAACGTCGTATCGCTGTCGGCCCGGTACATGCTTTGCTGGCTTAGGCTACACAGACTTCTATTTAAAAGACGACAGGGGCTGACAAATCCATTTCCCGACCGTCCGGGACAAGACCGAAATCACACCGGGCAGGTGCACTTTGACCTTATGACGCTCGGTCGGGACAAGTGCAAAAAATAACAAAAATCGTTTACAACTGCAAGTCTTTTTGAGTCCTTAAATACGGTACTACTAGACCAGTAAGTAAATCACTGTCAATTCAGAGACAAACCACCTGTGCATTTATTACGGTTCAAGTATGACACTATTGTTAATCCCTGTCGGATAATTGCCACCCTGCGGTGCGTGTCGATAAGGTGTGAAAATATGGTCAAGTTATGTCTCTAATTTGCGTTTATCCTCAAGTCATAAAATTTAATCCGCAATCAATGTGAAAATGATTTAATTGCTCCTCAGACTATTATCTACGTCTAACGGTAAATGTTTGCATTATAAAATCGGACTATTCTACGATCTCATGAATGGTTATATTTTGGCGCCAAATAGCAGACGTTGGCGGGAAAAGTCGAACGCTGTTTTTGGTTATTGACACGGAGCTTCTGGGAATAATTCGGGAGCTGTGCAAAGCACTGATTTTCTATCCACCTCAATTCACATCTGCTTAGCTATCGGGAAAATATTTTTTACCGGTTCCAAACCTTTTTTTAGCTCACCGTCACGTAGTGACGAGGTGAGCTTTTGGGATCACTTTTTGTCCGTCTGTGCATGCATCCGTGCGTACGTGCATCCGTGCGTTAACAATTTCTTCAAACGACATCTCCTCCTAAACCACTGAGTGGATTTTGACCAAACTTCACAGGAATGATCCTTAGGTGTTCAAATGGTTCTGGTCCGTTGCACATATAGGTCACAGGAGCCAAAAATAGATTTTTTTCACCGAAAACTTAAAAAATCTTCTTCTCTGAAACTGCAAGGCCCAGGTCTTTGATATTTGGTATGAAGCTTCATCTAGTGGACCCCTACCAAGATTGTTCAAATTATAGTGCTGGGTCCAAAAATGCCCCCGCCCCGGGGCCCTTTGGTTTTACATGGGCTTACATTGGGAAAATCTTTAAAAATCTTCTGCTCTCAAACTGCAAGGCCCAGGTCTTTGATATTTGGTATGAATCTTCATCTGTTGGACCCCTACCAAGATTGTTCAAATTATAGTGCTGGGGCCAAAAATACCCCCGCCCCTGGGGCCTTTGGTTTTACATAGGCTTATTTAGGGAAAATCTTTAAAAATCTTCTTTTCTGAAACTGCAAGGCCCAGGTCTTTGATATTTGGTATGAAGTTTTATCTAGTGGACCCCTACCAAGATTGTTCAAATTATAGTGCTGGGGCCAAAAATGCCCCCGCCCCGGGGCCCTTTGGTTTTACCTTAACTTATGTAGGAAAAATCTTTAAAAATTTTCTTCTCTGAAACTGCAAGGCCCCGGTCTTTGATATTTGGTATGAAGCTTCATCTTGTGGACCTCTACCAAGATTGTTCAAATTATAGCCCTGGGGCCGAAAATGCCCCTGCTCCGGGGCCCTTTGGTTTTACATAGACTTATATGGGGAAAATCTTGAAAAATCTTCTTCTGTGAAACCACAAGGCCTAGGTCTTTGATATTTGGTGTGAAATTACATCTAGTGGACCTCTATCAAGATTGTTCAAATTATAGCCTGTGGGCCCAAAATGCCCCCGCACCGAGACCCTTTGATTTTACATTGACTTATATAGGGAAAATCTTGAAAAATCTTCTTCTGTGAAACCACAAGGCCTAGGTCTTTGATATTTGGTGTGAAATTACATCTAGTGGACCTCTATCAAGATTGTTCAAATTATAGCCCGTGGGCCCAAAATGCCCCCGCACCGAGACCCTTTGATTTTACATTGACTTATATAGGGAAAATCTTGAAAAATCTTCTTCTGTGAAACCACAAGGCCTAGGTCTTTGATATTTGGTGTGAAATTTCATCTAGTGGACCTCTATCAAAATTGTTCAAATTATAGCCCGTGGGCCCAAAATGCCCCCGCACCGAGACCCTTTGGTTTTACATAGACTTATATAGGGAAATCTTTAAAAATCTTCTTCTCTGAAACTGCAAGGCCCATGTTTTTATCCCCTCGCAACAACGTTGCGAATGGGGATATAGCATCGGTGCCGTGCGTCCGTGTGTCCGTGTGTCTGTGTGTCCGTGTGTCTGTGTGTCTGTGTTTCTGTGTGTGTGTCTGTCCGGAACCTTGTGAGCAGGATAGAAGACACAGTATTCATCGTAGAAGCATCAAACCTTCCACAAATGTTCACCATGTACAGAGGATGAACCCTATTGAATTTCAAGGTCAGGGGTCAAAGGTCAAGGTCATAATGGACTTGACCTTGAAAACCTTGTGAGCAGGATAGAAGACACAGTATTCATCGTAGAAGCATCAAACCTTCCACAAATGTTCACCATGTACAGAGGATGAACCCTATTGAATTTCAAGGTCAGGGGTCAAAGGTCAAGGTCACAATGGACTTGACCTTGAAAACCTTGTGAGCAGGATAGAAGACACAGTATTCATCGTAGAAGCATCAAATCTTCCACAAATGTTCACCATGTACAGAGGATGAACCCTATTGAATTTCAAGGTCAGGGGTCAAAGGTCAAGGTCACAATGGACTTGCCCTTGAAAACCTTGTGAGCAGGATAGAAGACACAGTATTCATCGTAGAAGCATCAAACCTTCCACAAATGTTCACCATGTACAGAGGATGAACCCTATTGAATTTCAAGGTCAGGGGTCAAGGTCACAATGGACTTGACCTTGAAAACCTTGTGAGCAGGATAGAAGACACAGTATTCATCGTAGAAGCAGCAAACCTTCCACAAATGTTCACCATGTACAGAGGATGAACCCTATTGAATTTCAAGGTCAGGGGTCAAAGGTCAAGGTCACAATGGACTTGACCTTTAAAACCTTGTGAGCAGGATAGAAGACACAGTATTCATCGTAGAAGCATCAAACCTTCCACAAATGTTCACCATGTACAGAGGATGAACCCTATTGAATTTCAAGGTCAGGGGTCAAAGGTCAAGGTCACATTGGTCTAACATTTTCAGATTGGATTTTCATGTTAATGAATGGTATGCAGTTGCGAGGGGATGCTACGCTTGCGTTGCCTTGTTGATATTTGGTATGGAGCTTCATCTAGTGGACAATTATAGCCTTTGTTTATATTTGGTATGAAGCTTCACCTTTTTAGACCTCCCGCATTATGCACATTATAACCTTGGGGTCAATAATGGCCCTCCCCGGGGCCCTCTTGTTACTCTATGGATCAGGTGAGCGATCCAGGGCCATCATGGCCCTCTTGTTTTAATGAAAGAGACACATGCAATGACATTAAACGCCTGTGGGGATAATGCGTCGGATGACGTCATTTACCGATCGCGTGCAGAAAAATTGTAGGGTGGTTTGTGGGCTGCGATTTATTTCAATTAAAAAATCACCGATTGGCTTTTTCCGTATGTCTGGTCTTCACCGGACATTGCCGGAAAAAAGCCTGCAGTCCATGACCTCGGCTATAAGACGGGGTCAATTTTTTTGGCTCATTTTGGAGGGAAAAATCCTCGTCTTATAGCCGAATTTTTACGGTATATAGAAAAATGACCATTTATGGTCATTTTTATCCCCCCGACCGAATAGGTTCGGGGGATATAGCGATCAGCCTGGCGTCCGTCTGTCTGTCCGTCCGTCGGTCCGTCCGTCCGTAGATGCAACCTTGTGATGGCCATAACTCCTATACCCTTTGAGATTCATTGATGGTTCTTGGCACAATTGTTCACAAGGCTGAGGCGGCGTGTCATGCACAAGAACCAGAACTCTGGATGCCATACTTTTTGAGTTATCTCCCCTTTTAATAAAATAGAATGACTACTTTGTGATGGCCATAACTCCAATACCCTTTGAGATATGTTGATGGTACCTGGCAAAGTTGTTCACAAGGGTGAGACAGCGTGTCATGCACAAGAACCACAACTCTGGTTGTCATGGATTTGAGTTATCTCCCCTTTCAATAAAATTGAGTGACTACCTTGTGATGGCCATAACTCCAATACCCTTTAAGATATATTGATGATATCTGGCACAGTTGTTCACAAGGCCGAGACGGTGTGTCATGCACAAGAACCACAACTCTGGGTGCCATGGTTTTTTAGTTATCTCCCCTTCCAATAATATAGAATCACTGCCTTGTGATGGCCACATCTCCAACACTCTTTGAGATATATTGATGGTACTTGGTACAGCTGTACATGAGGTTAAGCAGGTGTGTCACGTTCAAGAACCACAACTCTGGGTGCCCTGATTTTTTAATTATCTCCCCTGACAATATAACCTTGTGATGGCCATAACTCCAAAACCTTACAGATCCCCACCCCTAAACCATATATATTATTGTTCCTTATGATAAGACACATTCATTGACACCAACCTGGGGGCCCCCCGGATGCGCTGGGGCCTTGCCCCACCCCGTCCACTTCATTAAGGGCCCAATATCTCGGAAACCTTACAAATCCCCACCCCTAAACCATATATATTCTTGTTCCTTATGATAAGACACATTCAGTAACACTAACCTGGGGGCCCCGGGATGCGCCGGGGCCATGCCCCACCCCCTCCACTACATAAAAGGCCATATAACTCAGAAACCGTTTAGACCCCCACCCCTAAACCATATATATTCTTGTTCTTTATGATAAGATGCATTCATTGACACCAACCTATGGGCCCGCAGGATGTGCCAGGGCCTTGCCCCATCCCCTCCACTTCATAAAAGGCCCAATATCTCGGAAACCTTACAGATCCCCACCCCTAAACCATATATATTATTGTTCCTTATGATAGGACACATTCAATGACACCAACCTGGGGGCCCCCTGGGATGGACCAGGGCCCTGCCCCACCCCCTCCACTTCATAAAAGGCCATATATCTCAGAAACCATTCAGAGCCCCACCCCAAAACCATATATATTCTTGTTTCTTATGATAAGACACATTCAGTGACACCAACCTGGGGGTCCCCTGGGAAGTGCCCGGGCCAAGCCCCACCCTCTCCACTTCAAACAAGACCCAATTTCTCAGAAACCGTTCAGATCCCCACCCCTAAGCCATATATATTCTTGTTTCTGGTGATAAGACGTATTCAGTGATACCAACCTAGGGGCTCTCGGGATGCACCATTGCCCCACCCCCTCCACTTCATAAAAGGTGATATATCTCAGAAACCTTTCAGATCCCCACCCCAAAACCATATATATTCTTGTTTCTTATGATAAGACGTATTCAGTGACACCAACCTGGGGGTCCTCTTGGATGTGCCCGGGCCCTGTCCCACCCCCTCCATTCCATAAAAGGCCCAAATTCTCAGAAACCGTTCAGATCCCCACCCCTTATCCATATATTCTTGTTCTTTATGATAAGACGCATTCAGTGATTCCAACCTAGGGGTCTTCAGGGGTGTGCCGGGGCCATGCCCACCCTGCCACTTCATAAAAGGCGATAAATCTCAGAAACCTATCAGATCCCCACTCCTAAACCATATATATTCTTGTTTCTTATGATAAAACGCATTCAGAGACACAAAATTGGGGGTCTCTTGGGATGTGCCCGGGCCATTCCCCGCCCCCTCCACTTCATAATCTCAGAAACCGTTAAGACCCCCACCCATAAACCATATATTTTCTTGTTCCTTATAATAAGATGCATTCAATGATATCAAATTGGGCTCTGTTGGGTCATCTCCCACCCCTCCACTTCATAAAAGGCCTCATATTTCAGATACATAGTCCTCATGGAATAGGGGTTCATTTGGGAGACTTTATAATCAATAAATTAAAACCATACATGGCTGCCAGTGGGCAGTGCCCGCCTGAGCTCTGGTGAGCATCGTGGCCCATGGGCCTCTTATTTAGTTATCTCCCCTGACAGTATAATCTTGTGATGGCCATAACTACAATACTTTTGTGATATATTGCTGATTTAATTCTGGTGCACTTTCTATTGGTGCACAATCTTCTGAAGGCCATATTGTCTTTTGGTCGGGGGATTTGCCATCTCTTCCGATGGCTATTTTTCTATATAATCTGTACATTTTTGGGATCCACCTTGAAACCGTGTTATATCCAAAACCGTGTTATAACCAATTGTGTTATAACGAACCATGTTATAATGAGGTTGTGGTGTATGTGATGCGTTGACTGGAAAACATAGTTTGTAGACTTTCTCGAAATAGCGGCAGCATGTATTTCAACTATAAAGGGTTTTCTCCATGTTTCTCAAGGGCATGGTAGACATGACTACAAGTTTTTGTGAACCAATGTAGGCAGCTCTGGCCAGATTTTCAGATTTTCATTGTGTCCAAGTTGAAATGGTGTCTTAAAGACAATAGTATCAGCTTTCCTGCAGCCAGCGCACTACCGAATGATGATGCTGTTGACATTTTTCTTCCCCTGCCTTCATCAACTTTCTACCCCTGTTTGTGGGCATGGTTTCAACTGTTATAGAACAAACATACAACTGATAAAGATGTGTATATACATTTTGCTATGTGGTGCAAACAAATGTCCTCAACATGCCGTCTGCGCAGTGTGAGCGCTATGAAAGCGTAGTGTGAGCACCGTAAAAGCCCAGCGCACACAGTGGAAGTGTCGTGGGAGTGCAAAGAATCACCAGCAAGTAGTCTGTAGGAATGTGACGGGACATCATATGAGAGCTCTGTAGCAATGCTTTGGCCGCTGATGCCTTGACAGGTCCATTGTCACGAAAAATTAGATTTTTCTTGCGATCCCATGGCCCTCTGGAAAATTACACACCATGGTGCCTGACCAGAGGACATAATATACGGAAAACATGATGAAAGAAAAACTGCACCCCTAAAAATAAGCTTTTAAAAGCAGAATTAGTCTTAATTATAGGCGGTCTTAATAGCGGAATTTCACTGTAACGTATGATCTATACTAAAGTCTATTTTTTTTGCAGGAAAATTACTAGGCTGGCCTGTACTGCAGACAAGAGTGTTGCAAGAATTAATCTACTCAGCTAAAAGAATGGGCAACGCTCAGCTGGCTATCAGGTACAGTGCTGTAGATATACCAGAGCCCAGTTGTTCAAAGGATTGTTCACTTAACCAACTCGTTAGTGGTCATATTGTTAACTGTTCTAGCAAGTCCAATATCTAAAATAGTGTTATTCTTGCTGAAAAAATGTGGGCAGCTTTTGCAGATGCAAAAGCTGCTCACATTACTTCAGCAAAAATATTAGCATATTTCCTTTTTTAACCCTTATCTTGCTGTTCACGACAACCTCTATCTCTGGAAACAGTGTAGATCCAGATCAGATGGCTTCTGAAGAAGCCATCTGATCAGGATCTACACTGTTTGGCATTTAGTTTATGAATTTGTAGCAATAAATTACATCAAGTAATTTGATTGGTTGATCGACAGAAATGGGTGTGGCTTAAATGAATATTCAGCAAGATAAGGGTTAAATGAGTATATTTCCAATTCTCTATCATTATTTACATTACAAGTGATATCAGAGCCCAGTTGTTCAAAGGATTGTTCACTTAACCAACTCGTTAGTGGTCATAGTGTTAACTGTTCTAGCAAGTCCAATATCTAAAATAGTGTCAGTTTTGCTGAAAAAATGTGAGCAGCTTTTGCATTTGTATTTCAGCAAAAATAGTAGCATATTTCTCATTTTGAATGAGTAAAGTTTTAACGATATGTTAACTAATGACATCATTAGTTTTAGTCGTTCAAAGGACAGTTCACTTAACAAACTCATTAGTGTGCATATTGTTTTCTGTTCTAGCAAGTCCAATATCTAAAATAGTGTTATTTTTGTGGTAATATGTGAGTAGCTTTTGCATTTGCAAAAGCTGCTCACATTTTTTCAGGAAAAATATTGGCATATTTCCCATATTGAATGAGTAAAGTTTTAACGATACGTTAACTAATTACCACATAAGTTATGAACAACTGGGTCCATTTGTTCAAAGGATAGTTCACTTAATGAACTCCTTAGCGGTCAAAATGGTACCTGTTCTAGCAAGTACAATATCTGATATTCTACTCTGTAAAAATCCTAAAAATTGGAAATCTGGAGGACTTGTAATTCTCCTTTTTAACAATTTTGTTTCATGAACCAGCAAGGAGTCCAAAAGGTGCATACTGAATGGCAAACAGTGTAGACCCTGATCAGACTGCTCCTTTAGGAGCAGTATCAAAGGAGCAATCTGATCCGGATCTGCACTGTTTGCTCAGTTCTATCTGTCCCAATACTTAGGATCATTACGGTAGCTGAGCTACTCTCATATTTTTTTTAGTAAAAATACTAGTATACATGTGTATGTGGTAGAGTTTTACATCCCACAACAGCTAAGGTCATACTGAGATGGGAACTCGGTTTAAAGACTCATTTGAGTCTAACGAAGCCTTGGATCGAACCTATAACCGCTGGTTTATGAGATGAGTAGCACAACCACCACTACTTCTACTAGTATTCATCTGTTTGCCATATTAACCCTTATCCTGCTGAACATGACAACTCCTACTTTAGCAGTGTAGATCCAGATCAGATGGCTTCTGAAGAAGAATATTATCAGGATCTACAATGTTTGTCATTCAGTTTGTGAATTGAACAAATATATTATAGCTAGTAATTTGATTGACTGATAGTAAGCAATGGGTGTGGCTTAATTAATTTATGCAGCAGGATAAAGGTTAAATAATTAGAGTTTCAACATTTCAACAAATGGTATCGTTAGTTTTGAACAACTGGGTTCAAAGCTAAAACACATTTGTGCCCAAAACCTTAAATCAGCCTAGCAAATAGAATATCTAACTCATAAAATGCCAATCACGACTATTGTCGTCTGCTTTGCCGTCTGCCGGTTACCTTAAAAGTATTTTTTTTTTTGCAAACATTGTAGACCCAGATCAGACTGCTCCTACACTGTTTGCCTGTATGCAAAAATAGAAACAGGAAAATGAATGAAGTGTAGAAACAGACAAACTAAAAATGCTCACCCACAACCTTACCTGTTGCAAGGGCAATGAGCCTTGTCAAACTGTAAGCCAATATCAGTTGGATGCCCCAGTGGGCCAGTGATGCAAGATACACATCACCTTTGCCTCACCCAACCACCCCTAAATATAAAATGAAAAGTTCCAGTCAGTGCCAAATATTTTTTACAGTCATAAAATAAATTGGGTAGTCATACTAACATGCTTATTTCTTTGGAAATAATAACAATATTGAGCTCAAATTTAAACTACCTACATATGATGATGATGATGATGATGATGATTTCTTGTTTAACGACATGTCAACCAGACTACCTACAGAATATACGCTTCTGATAATTGTGTTAAAAAAATATTACTTAGAACATTGAAATTTAAGGACAATCAGCATGGGCGTCAGAACAGGGGCGGCGGCCGCCGCCCCAATATGTTTGCCGATCATAAAAATCAGTATATATAGAAAAACGAAAATGAAAAAAAGGATGAAAAGTTTGTTTTCCTGTGCAACGGTTTTGCCAAATTCACAGGTGTCATCTTCGCTAACCGCGATAATTGCCCGCAGGGGGTAAAGGATTAACGGTGAAAGATTAAAACCGCCTCATCATTGAAAGGCGTATTTTCGCACTTTATTGTCAAAACAAGGTTATTTAGTTTTGGAAAATTTACCTGATCCGCTTAAATGAGACTTGTGGTGTTCGCAAGAACTGCCGGCTCAAAGAACTGAAGTGGTATTTTCCCTGATGTATTAGAAAAGTATTTCATTGGATGCAGTACATTATTAAATAAGTAAAACTAAAACAATGGACAGAAAATGACACACACGCGCTGTAGTATGGAGAAAAGAAAACTGCAATACAAACTAATACAAACCGCAAAATGAGTCTTGTGGCATTCTCAGAGACTGCCAGCTCAAAAACGTGTCTAATAGGTGACTGTGAAAAACTACATGTGTATATATGTTAGTAAATGAAAGTGACACTGTGGTGTGGCCTGGATGCATTTATAACATTTATAGATCCATATATTGTTTAAACGTTGTAAATCTAATTAAACGCTTCTACCTGGACGGTTTATAGCATTAGTAAGTTAATGAAAAGTCTTGGTACACAGTGCCTATTACATTTAGTATGCATCTTCTGCGTATAAATGAGACACATTCACGATAGAAAAATGAGAAAAAAATGTTCCAGCAATGGCTCAGAATCCATCTACAGGTATCATAAATTTCAAAATTTTCTCGGGGAAGGCCCTGCAACACCCATCCTCCCAACGAGAGGGGGCACCCCCTCTCGTGCTCTCCCCCATTACACTCGCGCTTTCGGCGCTCATCAAACACGCCTCCCCAATGTCAAAATCGTTCTGACGCCCCTGATCAGTATCAGAATGGTCATAATGGGCTAAATATTAAAAAATCATGGCAAACATTTTAAACATTTGCTACTGTGTCATTGCTGTCATTTAAGCATTGCCATTCTTCTGTGTGTTCTCATGCATTATCAATGTTATTTAACAAAAAGCCGAGCATATCTTCTTTTGTATATATCCTTCTCTACTCATCAGCGCCATTTTGGATGAGAAAAATCCACAAAATATTTTCTCGAACTTTCAAACACTGTTTCTAATGTTCTACTTTCGATTTGAAGCTTCAGCTGACAGTAAACAACAACAAAGAGCTAGGTCCGAAAAAAGGATGCTATGTTCCAGTAGATTTAACAGCTTGTGAAATTTATAAAACAGGGTAAAAGCCGGTACCATACATTGTCGACGAAAATCGCCTATGGCAGTCTGCCAAGCTGTCAACGAGAGTCGCCTATGGCGGCGAAGGGGTTAAATACAGTGTTCTTGGTCATTTTTCTATATACTCTATATACATGTATTTTTGACTGATATCACATCATGGTCTCTGCTTTGGACCCCAACAATATTGTTATGTTCTATTGTACTTGGAATATTCTTGCAGGGACATAAATTGTCTATGGAAGAGAATATCAAAATGACTTCCTTAACCCTTATACTGCTGAATATTCATTTAAGCCACATCCATTTCTGTCTATCAACCAATCAAATTACTTGATGTAATATATTGCTACAAATTCATAAACTGAATGCCAAACAGTGTAGATTCTGATCAGATTCAGTAGCCATCTGATCAGGATCTACACTGTTTCCAAAGATAGCGGTTGTCGTGAACAGCAGGATAAGAGTTAACCCTTATTCTACGGAACAAATTACATGTAATTTAGCTGCACCGATTATTGACTACCACCAATCAAAATACATGTACTTAACATAACCAATTTTGTACCGGAAACCCCCAAACAGGCAATTGGCAAACAGTGCAGGCCCAGATTAGACATGGCAAAACACTGCATCTGATCAGGGCCTACACTGTTGGCAAAACTTCAGCCATTTTCCAAATAAAATTTGAAAAAAAAAAACACATACTGACACCCCTAAATTTTGAAATGGATTGTTT